>JAOTQJ010168332.1:5300-46256 GCA_025642045.1 Solanum sejunctum | reverse complement strand
TGGTAAATTCAATAACTAAATTGAGGGGTTGGTATCTCATTATCCAAATTGATGGGTTTGTACTTAAAACACCTAGATAAGGGTGGTACATTTGATAACCAAGTTGAGGGCTTGCTACCTCAAGCATCTGGGATAGGAGGTGATAAACCCATTAGCCAAATTATGGTTTATTCCTATGCACGTGGTATGTTCTATATAAGCATATTTTACTTCGAGTATCATTCATACATATCATATAGTTAGTATGTTGTTCATTACTTATGATTATGCGTTTTTCCCATGATGCCTATCTTTTGTTTTATCACATACTACATATATAGTATATTCAAACGTGCTAACATATACTCTATGCCTATATAATGTTATTATGTATGAACCAAAGCTCCATTTGGTCATCCTCCTCCTCTACATAGCTAGTACGAATTATCTCAAGCTAGTTGGTGAGTCCTCCACCCCGGGGACAATTTCTATGTTCTTATGCTATGTATTAAGACTCTCTTTCTTTATTGTATACTTTGTCTATAAGGATGAGCATAATTGCTTTTCTTGCCCCCCGCTAAGTTCTATGGTTAGAGGTGTTGGTAGACATGTTATGTATATTGCTATGAACTTTGATTCTCTCTTGACTCTAGATGTTCATGATATGAAAGATGTCACTTACGCCTGGTTATCCCTATTTATTATCTCTTATTGTTATTTTATTGCTTTCGCGACTAAGGATGTGTAATGATGTGCTAAGAGGCTTTTTTGGGGTCCCTTCGGGTTTCTCATGCTCTATGTCACATCTCTTACCTAGGATTGGGTTATGACAATCTTAGTATCAAAGTATGAGGTTGTTAATGGTCCCTGACATCTAATAGACTATGTTATTTAGAGTCTTATCACGGTTGTATTGTGCGCCAAGACTATGAGTAAGAGGTTGTGAGATGTTCTAGGAAATATTTCGCTTCTTCTTACTCTATGTCATTGTATAAGTGTCTAGGTAAGGTTTTCCCCATAATGATTGTTCTTTGCTATGCTAGATCATGCGTAACAAAAGAGGAAGAAGAGCCTACTCTCTCAAAGAACAATGACTCATTGTGAGCTCTGAGATGCTCTCATTTTGCCAGCTCAAGTTGTGGATAATCAAGTAAACCAAGGGGCCCAATCCCCTCGTGCTCCTACACCGGCATCTTGGGTTAGAGACTTAATGAGGATGAACCTACTAGAATTTTATGGGTTTAAGGTAGATGAGGCCCTCAAGAATTTATTAATGAGGTATACAAGGTATTGTCCATTATGGCTGTGAGATTAGAAGAAAAGATGGAGTTGGCGGCTTACTAACTCATGGAGGTGCTCAAAGTATATTACAATCAATGGAAGGAGAAGAAGGGAATGAATAATGTGGTTCTTTAGGAGGAGTTTAAGGCGACTTCTCTTAATCGGCTCTTTCATCTTTAACTTAGGGAGGGAAAGATGGTGGAGTTCATGAACTTGAAGCAAGGATCAATTAGTGTGAGGGAGTATGCCCTCAAGTTTGAACTCTAAAAATTTGCTCCACATGTGGTTGCTGACCCAAGATCTAGAATGAACAAGTTCGTGATGGGTGTATCCAACTTGGTGAGTGAGGAGTGTTGGTCTGCTATGTTAATAAGTGACAAAACTTTGTCCTGTCTAATGACATATACTGCACAATTGGAGGGGAAAAAGATGAGGAAGAGCATGGGTAAAGAGGCCAAGAGAGCTCATTTTGAAGGAAAGTTCTAATGTCTCAAAGATAGAGGTGATGCTATGTGTCTAACATGTGGTAAGGTTCATAGAGCCCCATGTTTGAAGGACATCAATGGTTGTTTCCATTGTGTTAAAGAGGGATATAAGGGGAAACATTGTCCTCGTACTTAAGGCAAGGGTGAAGATGTTCATCCTCAAGGTGATGCTCCAAGGCAGAATCAGTTCTATGCTCTTCATGGTAGGCAAGAGGTTGATGAAATACCCGATGTTTCTACCAATATGTTAAGGTTTCCTTTGATTTTGTTATGCATGATTTTATGGCTCCAGAGGTCCCTATTCCTCTCATTATTCCTTTTGTGGTTAGTATGATTCTTGTGTGTCCTGAATAGTTATGTGAGTCTATTATTTCTAGATGGGTCTATGGTAATTGTTACATAGTTATGTTATATTTAGGTCTCACCTTGTGATTTTGTTAAAATAAATATAGTGGCTAGAGAGGTCCATCAGTTGGCTAGATTGGGATTTAGGTTGGAAGAGGTTGATAATGGTGGTATTGTGGTAGTTGATGCTTTAAAATCTTTCTTGGATGATGATGTTAAAGCAAAGCAAGAAATTGACCTCGCTTTGTTAGAATTGAATACTTTGGTGTAAGGAGGTTATGTGTGGGGAGTGGGGGTGACATTTGGTACAAGGGTAGGCTATGTGAGCTTGTGTTGAAGATTGAGTTCACTTGAAGTCCCACCCATGTAGGGTGTGGTATAGTTAGGCAAGAAAGGGGATTCAGTTTTTGGTTTGTGAGTCCTTGTAGAGTTTTGAGGAGGATTAGTGAGGTTGCATGTAAATGGGGATTGCCTATGGATATGAATATGGTTCATTCAGTTCTTTATGTTTATATATTGAGGGGATGTATTGCTAACTATAGTGCTATTAAATTCTTTGAGGTTGTGTAGGATAAGATAGCTTAGGAGAAGGTCCTGGTGGAGGTATTGTATGGAAGGGTGGAGAAGTTGATTGATAAGGATGTAGTGTTCACCAAAGCCCATTGGAAGAATCATCAAGTCAAAAGTGTCACTCGGGGAACCGAAGCTGACATGGAAAAGCAATATCCGTTTATCTTTCATCCTATTCAAGTTTATGATAACACGTATTGTCTATTTGTTTAGTGATTCCAAGTTATTATGTTTTAACCCTATGTCATTGCATGCACTCATGTTTATATTCATAATGTTTATGTTAACTTTGATGTGCATGTTGGGACTTTTTGAAAATCATGTTTAAGTGGTAAAATCTTCATGTTTACTCTCCTTGTGTACGTTCTTTGACATTTGGGGATAAATGTTCCCATGGTGGAGATATTATGACACCCCATACCTCCATGTTCTTATGTACCCATGTTTCAAGACTCATTTGTTTGGGTAGAGAGTGTATTAGGGTGATGGGAGATCCCTAGTACTTGCACAAGTTCAAGGTTTATAGCCAAGTTGAGTTTTGGGTGTTAGTTCATGCAAGGGTCAAATTTAAAGAAGCATAACTATTAGCACAGTTGGAACTGGGTGGACCATGACATGTTAAATGAGTTATATTTGCAACACACTTGGTTTCACCTCATTCCGAGGTCGGATGAAGGAGTTATGATCATTTTCATGAGACGTTCTCATGCAGTGATATCACACAGATAGGTTGACGACCAGTTATGTGTTGGACAGGTCATTTGGATGAATTGGTGCTAGAAAAGGCCATTTTTGGCCTACGGAATGTGCATGGCCAGTGGCACGGGCTATATGGCATGGACCATGTGGCTTGTTACTGACCATGTAGAGGTTCGTGGCGGTGTGCAAGAGAGGCAACATTGTCATGAGGGGAGATTTTTGCTAAGTGAGGTGCCATGGGCACCCTTGATCGGCTCTGTGTGGGTGTAGAGTAGCCTGACTATATTGTCTAATTATGGTGCAATGGACCACTATACGGACCGTGAAGAACCACATGGCCTGTGAAATGGCCTATCAAAGTGTCATTGACGCTTTCTTTTTCTCAAGTGTTCCAATTGCGATTTTGAGCCTAAGTCTTGTCTCACGGGCACTCCATACAATCCATGGAGCGTCACACAAAAAGTCAAGCATCCAGTGAGGTAACACTTTGCCAAATTTTCCATCCATTCACTAATGGCATTTTCATAAATTTTAATTACTCTAATGACCTTTTTTTGACTTCCAATGCTATCATAACTTCCCCAAAAGACCTAAACACTACTCTAAAAAGATCAAACTCATTACACTCATCCCAAATACACTCGTAAATTCTCTCAAGAGACTTCACCGATACCCTAATACAAATTCAAGGAAACTCAAGAACAAGTTTTAGACTCCAAGTCCAGTTCCAATCTTCCATTCTTTCCCAACTCCTTTCAAAGGAATTCAAGATCTAAGGTATGCGGGTTTCATTCATAGGTTCCTTTCGCCAAGGAAGCCCAAGATTCCTTTTTACATGAATTTCATATTTCTAAGTTGATTTACTTATGGATCTTATTTACTATGAATTTGACTATGAAATAAGTTAGAGTTTCATTAAAGTGTGATTATTTAAACATGTTTTGACCTATGAATCTACGATTTATTCTAGGATTTGATAAAGAATGTATATTCTATGAGGGTATTACCAAGTTTTAGTGGGTGATTTTACATTGAGTTTTCTTGCATGATTTCACTGTTGAATTGCATGGTTTTACACTAGCACCACTCTCTTACCAAGTGTTTGATAAAATGTCCAATTAAAGATTCTTGAGTTGTTGAAGGTTTAAAGCATAGTATATGAGTTAAATGACTTTATGATGGTGAAAGTATGGTATTCATGTGTTGATTTCATGTAAAGTATGTATAGTAATGAAAGTTAACCAAATTGAGGGGTTGGTACCTCATTAACTAAATTGAGGGGTTGGTACCTCATTAACCAAAGTGAGGGGTTGGTACCTTATTAACCAAATTGAGGGGTTGGTATCTCATTAAAAAAAATGATGGGTTGGTACTTCAATCACCTATATGGGGGTAGTACATTTGATATCCAAATTGAGGGGTCGTTATCTCATTAACTAAATTGATGGGTCGGTACTTCAATCACCTAGATGGGAGTGGTACATTCTATAACCAAGTTGAGGGGTTGATACCTCAAGCCCCTACGATAGAAGGTGATAAAACCATTAGACAAATGATGGTCTCTTACTACACAAGTAGTATGTTCTATATAAGGATGTTTTACTTCAAGTATCATTCATTACATGTCATATTGTTAGTATGCGATTTATTGCTTATGATTATGCATTTTGCCTATGATGTCTATCTCTTGTTGCATTACATTCTCCATACTTAGTACATTCAAATGTACTAATGCATACTCTATGCTTATATGATGTTACCATGTAAGAAACATAGTTTCATTGGGTCATCAGCATCCTCCATGTGGCTAGTACAAATTCTCTCAAGCTAGTGGGTGAGTCCTCCATTCCGGGGATAAGTCTATGTTCTTATGTTATGTATTACGATTCTCTTTCTTTATTATATACTTTGTATATGAGGGTGAGCCCAGTTGCTTGTCTTGGCCCCCACTACGTTCTATGGTTAGAGGTCTTGTTAGACATGATATGTATAATTCTATGAAATTTGACTCTCTCTTGACTCTTGATGTTTATGATATGAAAGATGTCCCTTAGCCCGATTATCCCTATTTATTGTCTCTTGTTGTTATTTTATTGCTTCTGCAGCCAAGGGTATGTAATGATGAGCTAAGAGGCTTGCTTGGGGTCCCTTCTGATTCCCCATGCACCGTGTCACGTCTAGACCCTCGGCTTGGGTCATGACAATCAGCTACAACATCTTCCTTGCTCAGATCACATTACGAGTCCATAGTAACTCTTCATATTTCAAAGGGAGGGATGGAGATAGGGAACCTTAAGATGCATTCCATGGTATGATAAGAATCATGAAAAATGAAACATTTCCTAAAACTCCTTGTAGCCTTCTACCCATAGATGTGATGCAATTCACATCTACGAATAAGACTTTACTTGACAGGGCATGTTTGACTCCGAGGACCATTTATAGACCTAGTACTTTGATACCATCTTTGTGACAACCTGGGCCTGGGGCCTAAGAGTGACATGGCGAATAGGAACCTAAGAATCCACAAACAAGCCTCAAAGTATCAATATTTACATCATCAGGTCAGAAGATTATACAAATAGTAAACACATAGTTCTAAGGGATGGGAAAGTACAACTCCAGCTATGGGGATATCTATCACGACCTAGACCAAGGGTCTAGAAGTGACATGATAAATGGGAACCCGAGGGCCCCCAAATAAGTCTCAGAGTACCAAAATTCATATCATTAGTTCAGAAGCTTATTCAAAAGTAACACATAATGCTGAGGGATGAGAAAGTAGGACTCACTCTATGGGGTTATCTTTGGGAAAGGGATTAACATGAACTAACATAGCATATAGCAAATAATGACTAGGGGGCGAGTAGATATGATTCACTCTTTGGGGGCAATTCGAGACTTATGGTCTTTCCACAATATAACATAAGATCATCTTCGAATAATATTATCCATAAGTAGCCATGATCAAGAATTCCATACAACACTTAGCATAAAACAAAAAGAGTACACAAGATGACCAACGATGCCTCTATATAAGATAGGTTGGGCGCCAAGACATATCTCGGGCTCACCCTCAAATCAAATAAAGTAGAAAGAAGGAACAACATCGGTAGAAGATATGGTGGCTTGTCGTTGGAAGATAGGACTCACCACAACAAGTATAATTTGAAACCCAAGCAAGACGTCGTACGATGGATGAATGGGCTTCTCGGTGTCTACATGGTGAAATCATATAGGTAAAAGTATGCATTAGTACATTCGTATGTGTTTGTGGGATGTAATGCATGTAACTTACCAAACATGCATTCAATGTTAGATGACAAGGGCATGCAATATAGAAAAGATTATATACCAAGAGAGTAGTATACAATATGCTATGAGATCAGTGATGAATGAAATGCAATGCTCATATATATTGGGGATGAGACCTTAACCAACATAAGTAAGACCACGTGAGCTATTACTTGGAATCCCAATGAAATCCCATTATCGGTAAAGAGGCGGTCAACTTTCCAAAGGTAAACCATATTTCACCTTACGGGAACCCCCGTTTAGGATAGGATTTTCACATATAGCATATTATATCATGTCACATAGTTTCTTCTCCTTACGGGCAACCACATTTTGGATGCAACTTTCCTTACGGGCACACCCATTTGGGAAAGCAACCATTGCTAGGCAGATAGTTCGAGGAAAGAGAGGGAACCTTACTTCGATCAGTGCTAAGTCATCGTCTATAAGAATACTTATAACATACTTAGTTATACAGGTTTTCCAAAGAGTTGCAAGTCTAACCCAAAACATTTCAATGAACAGTTGTGCTTAAAAGCCAAACACGATTCATAATAATCCATACTTAGGCTCAAATGCCAATACATAGCTTATATTCGTAATACTCATGCATATGAATAGCTCATTCACATATACGCAATGGTGCAAGCACCCAAAATTCTCAAAGTGTCATAATCATAGACACATATGTGATCACATTATTGTCATAACCAATATCTTATCAGAATCATATCATAGGACATAATTAGGTTTAACCCACTTCATAATTCTCATAATAGTCCAATGTCGTGAATGCAAATGCTATAAATGATGTGACGAAGGCACGGGTAATTAAGATTCAATCTAAAATCAATAATATAATATGAAATTCAAGTGAAAATATGATTAAATCCACATTTAAAATCATAATTCATGCATAAACAAGCCTTGAAAGAGACATGCATATTCATAATTTTTTAAACCCAATGTAATTCATCATTTTATAACTTAAATCAACTTAAAATCAGTAGACAAACACAATCCATACATTATCGAATTTTAGGAATCGTAATATTTAAAACCCCAATTTAAAGTAAACTAACAATTCATGAAAATTGCTTGAAATAGTTTGAGTCTCTGTGATTGAAAGGAATCAAGGATCAAAACCCACATACCTTCACCAAGATGAAGAAAATCCCAAACAATTTGAAGAAGAATTGAGTTCCCATGCTCCCAAGTTGAAAATTCACAAGAGTTCTTCTGAGAGTAGCCTTTGAGAGAGTTTAAAATGTGAAGAGTGTGTTTTTGAATGTTTGAAAGAAGGTTAGGTCTTTAAATGGTCATTGCATAGCATAGGAATTTCTGAAAGACCAATACAATTAATCGAATTTATGAGAATGCCATTAATGAAATGGAAGGAAAAATTTCCCGTAGCCACTATACTTGAGGCTACATGGCTTGTGTGGCACTCTACGGTTCATGTGAAGTGCCCATGACTTAGGCAAATTTCTGGAAATTGGAGCCATGACCCAACACTTACAATTGTTGAGCACACATGCACCACACGGTTGGCGATACGGCCCGTGAGCCTCACCACGGTTTGTGGGGCTAGGCGTGGCACCAACCTTAGCCAAACAACTTCTCACTCTAGCATTGAAGACCCCATGGCCATCCATATGGATCATCACACCTCAGCACAGTTCGTGAGGTGAGCCGTGGTGCCATACTTGGCCTAAAATAATTTTGCCACACCAATATGAACCATACTTAGGATTTTCTCCTCCCTTGAAGGCCATACGGCTTGTACTACTAGTCGTACCCAAATACTTAGTTAAAAATGGCTATTTCAAGCCTAAGGACATCTCCAAAGTTCGTATAAAACCACACGGTCCGTATAGGTGCCCCGTGGCAACACAACACATTAAGCTTTATGAAAATGGGCATAACTTCCTCATCAGAACTCCAAATGAGGTGAAACCAAGTGCATTGGAAAGATAATTCAAATAGCGTTAATTTGGTAGGTCATGTGCCAACTTGTTCATTTTGTGTTAATATATATATTCTCATTTAAAGTTGACCATACCAATACTTGTGATAAACTTAGCCAACGAAAATCCTTTGAACTTGGATCAATGTAGGGGATGCATGATGACTATAAAAATATAAATGATCTTGAACTGAAAGCTTGCAAAAGAACATAGCATGAGTTTTAAGGTTCCATTCTAATCTCACAAAATAATTTCGGGGTATTATACCGGGTCATTACATGATGTACCCCTTGGGAACATTCGTCCCTGAATGTGAATGAACATGGCTTGAAAGGCTTAAATTAGAACATAGAACTTCCAAACACAAGATACCATTCATAGTTCTCCATTTGAGAATCATAAAGTCATAAAAATTCATGCTGAAATGTAATAAAATCATTCAAAATATCATAAAAATCATTTTAATGCACCTGTAAGCATGTCATGCCATAAGACTCAAAAATCAAAGCACTGGACTAATTAAGAAAAGAACAACCTAGTACCTTAGGGTTAAGTTGTTTGAAAGAGATAGGGATATCGTTTCATCATTCTAACTCCACTTCCCACGTAGCACTCTCCATATGTTGATTCCTACAAAGCACCTTAATCGAAGCTACATCCTTGTTATGAAGCCTTTTCACTTGTTTATTGAAAATCTACACTGGCACCTCCTCATTGGCAAGTTCTCCTCTACCTCAATACCTTCAAAAGGCATGATAGTGCTAGGATCGCTAACTATCTTCCTCAGCATCAACACATGGAAGTCTGGGTGAATAGAACTCAAATCCAGGGGTAGCTCTACCCTATATGCCATATTTTCAATCTGCTCAACAACCTCTTACGGTCCTAATATCGGGGACTTAGCTTGCCTTTTTTGCCAAAACGCATCACTCCCTTCATATGTGAGACTTTCACAAACACCCAATCCCCAACTTGGAATTCGAGGTCCCTCTTCCTGACATCCAAATAGGACTTTTGGCTACTTTGGGCTATCTTCAAACTCTCCCTAATTAATGTCACTTTCTCCATGGCCTCCATCACCAACTCTGGGCCAATTAAAGTTTCCCCTCTAAACTAAAACCACCCTACTGGAGACCTACACCTTCTACCATACAACACCTCAAATGGTGCCATGCCAATGCTAGCATGAAAGCTATTATTATATGCAAACTCAATGAGTGGAAGATGGTCAATCCAATTACCCTTGAACTCCAATACACAAGCCCTCAACATATCCTCCAAGGTTTGAATCTTCCTCTCGGCTTCCCATTAGTTTGAGGATGAAAATTAGTGCTCAATTTAATCTTAGTGCCAAGTCCCTTTTGAAATGACCTCAAAAAAAGAGAAGTTAATTGGGTACACTGATCCGATATGATTGACCTAGGTAGACCATGCAACCTTAGCAACTCTCGATGTATAACTTTGCATACTCTTTGACACCAAAACTAGTCTTAACTAGTAGGAAATGAGCCAATTTAGTCATCCGCAGTAATAACCCAAATGGTGTCAAATAGTTTCCTAGTTTGAGGTAAACTAACCACAAAATCCATATTCATATCCTCCCACTTTCAAATGGGGATCTCAATGTCTTGAGCCAACCCACTAGGCCTTTGGTGCTCCGCTTTCACTTTTTGATAATTCAGAAATTCGGATACAAACTTGGCTATGTCATTCTTCATACAATGCCATCAATACACCTATTTCAAGTCCCAATACATCTTAGTAAACCCCGGGTGAATAGAGAAATGCGAATTATGGGATTCACCCATGATCACCTTGCTAAGATCATCAACATCTAGAACACATGATCAATCTAGGTACCGAAGTACACCATCTCCCCCTTGGGAGAAAACCTTAATATTCTTATTGGCAACTAATTTCTTAAATTCAACCAAGGATGGGTCTAAATATTGCTTAGCTTTAACATCAACAACTACCGAGGATTCAGCCCAATTTTGAACATATATATCAGCATAATGGAATTGGCAACCTAACAGCCAATCTAGCCAAATGGTGAATATCCCTTGACAACTCATTTCTCTCAATCTTAACATGAGCCACACTTCCTATAGAGAACTTACTAAGAGCATCGCCCACCACACTCATCTTACCGAGATGATTGTCATAGTATTTTATGAGTTCCAACCATCTCCTTTGCCTCAAGTTAAGATCCCTTTGAGGAACACATATTTCAAGCTCTTTTGATTGGTAAAAACATCAACATGTACCCCATACAAATAGTATCTCCAAATTTTCAAGGCAAAAACCACATTCGCCAACTCAAGTTCATGAGTTGGCTAGTTACGCTCATGTACCTTCAATTGTCTAGATGCATAGGCTATCACCTTACTGTGTTGGATAAGTACATAACCCAACCCAATTCGAGGCGTATCACAATATACCATAAATCCATCCAAACCATTCGGCAGGGTGAAAACTAAAGTCGATGTAAGTTGATCTTTCAAAGTTTGGAAATGACTCCCACATTCATCCGACCACACAAACATAGCCTTCTTTTGAGTCAATTTAGTCAATGGATATGCAATAGATGATAATAGCTCAACTCACCTACTATAATAAGTCGCTAACCCAAGAAAGCTTCGAATGTCCAAAGGAGTCAATTTTCTAGGCCAATTCTTCACTGCCTTAGTCTTCTTTGGATCCACCTTGATGCCATCATCAGACACCACGTGACCTAGAAAAACAACTTCACCAAACCAAAACTTAGAATTTTCTAAATTTGGCATACAACTTCTTCTCTCTCAAGGTTTGCAAAACCAATCTCAAATAATTCATATGTTCCCGCTCACTGTGGGAATAAATGAGGATATCATCAATGAAGATAACCACAAAGCTATTAAGGAGTGTCTTAAACACCTAATTTATGAGATCCATAAACATGGATGGAGCATTAGTTAGGCCAAATGACATTACCACAAACTCAAAATGCCCAAACTTTATTTTAAAGGCCATGTTAGGAATATCACACTCTCTAACCTTCAACAGATGAGACCCGGAATAGAGATTAATCTTTGAAAATTGAGTGACCGCTTGAAGTTGGTCAAACAAGTTATCGATCCTACACAATAGATATTTATTCATAATGTTTACCTGATTTAATTACCTATGATCGATACACATTTGAAGAGATCCATCTTTCTTTCTTATAAATAACACCAGAGAACCCCGTGCAGATATATGTTTCCTAATAAAACCCTTCTCCAACAAATATTTTATATGATATTTCAACTTAGATGGTGCCATGCAATAGGGATAAATAAAGATAGGATGAGTATCTAGAAGAAGCTCTATGCCAAATTCCACTTTCCTTTCAGGAGGAATATTAGGCAAGTCTTCGGGGAGCACATCCGAAAACTCATTCACCATTGGAACAAACTCAAGAGCAGGTAACTCAGACTTAACATCCTCGGCCCTTATAATATGATATATGTACCCATTGGAAACCATTTTTCGAGCCTGAAGATAGGAAATAAATTGACCCTTAATGGCAGAGTCACAACCCTTCCACTTAAGAATGAGTTCACTAAGAGGTTGGTACTTGACCTTCCGAGTCCTAAAATCTATAGTGGCATATGATGTATGCAACCAATCCATCCAAGAATCACATGAAAATCATACATTTCAAGTTCTATAAGATCACATAGGAAAACCTTATGCGACACAAAAACAGGATAACCATGATAGACCCTATATGTAATAATAGATTCATCAACGGGTGCGTAAACATAGAAAGAATCCCTCAAAATTTTTGGACTCAAACCAAACTTAACAACCAATAGAGGAGTCACAAAAGACAAGTTTGCACCCGGATCAAGAAAAGCATAAGCATTAAAATCAAAAACTTTTAACGTATTGGTAACAACATCTGAGGCCTTCTCAACCTTCTAACGACCATGGAGAGCATAAAACTTGTTATTCCTTGAGGACCCACCTTGAGAAGTTGTCGGTTAGCCTGGAGCACCCTGAACCACTAACCTTGATCTCTCTAAGCAACCTTAGGACAATAAAAAATTTTGTGGGCCTTGTCACCACACCCAAAGTAGCCGCCCAAATTCCTCCAACAATCACATGTATGGTGCTTCCTACACTTGTCACACAAAGGATATCCCTGACCCCCTCTAATCGGTGCCCTAGGGCAGCCAACCTGGCATTAGCAACCCAAGTACCCAAATCTTGGCCCTGTTGGGAGCGACCAAAACCACCACCCCCAGAGTCGAAGAAACCATCATGAATATGGGCCCTCTTAGGATCATGCACCCTTCTCTCTTTGAGCTTCTCCCCTTTAATCTGTTCGATATACACTATGAGTCTAGAAATATCCATGTCCTAGATGAGCATGACAATGTGAAATTCTTTCACAAGTGAGTCAGAGATACCAAAAATGAACTTGTGCGTTCTAGCATGAGAATCAGCCACAAGTGTCTAAACATACTTGGAGAGCATGGTGAATTTGAGGGAATAATCCCTCTCACTCATATTCCCTTGGTTGAGGTTGATAAATTCAGTCATCTTGGCTTCTCTAAGCTCAAGTTGAAAGAAACAATCCAAAAAGGCAAGCTTGAACTCCTCGTAATTAAGAGCATCACCACAAACTCTCTCTATAGACCAATGAATATACCATACCTGTTCTACATCCTTCAACTGATAGGAAACCATTTCAGCCCTTTCCTCAAAAGTGGCATCCATGACATTCAATACTTTGGCAAGCTCATCAATGAACTCTTAAACATCCTCGGCAGCCTTAGACCTAAAGAACTTCGGAGGATTTATCCTTGTAAAATCCCACACTTTAAAAACAAGAGTTGGATCCTAAGAAAGATTGGCCTATCTATTTTGAGTAGTCACCACCTGGGCAAGCATGGCAAAGGCCGTCCGAAATTCAACATTAGAGATAGGATCATACATAGGCCCTTGTGGTGCTTGACTCTCATTAGCCGAATCCATCTTGGTAGGTGAGGTCTTCCGCGAGGCATATTTGAAAATGGAGTAATGATACCATCAGGATAAGGAAGCTAAACACATTCAAACTATAGCTCGACATAAGACATTAAGAAGTGAGACAATTCCTAAAATGTTGTCATAGCTTCCAACCCATAAGAATGGTTCACTTCACACCTATGAATAGGACTCTACTTGACGCGACATATTGGACTTCGAGGATCATTGACAAACCTAGGGCTTTGATACCATCTCTATCATGACCCAGACCTAGGTTCTAGAAGTGACATGGTGAATGGGAACCTAAGGGTCCCCAAAAAAGCCTCAAAGTACCAAAATCCACATCATCAGTTTGGAATAGCATTCACAAGTAACACATCATGCTAAGGGACAGAAAAGTAGGACTCATGCTATGGGGTCATCTTAGAGACAGGGATTAGCATGAACTCCCATAGCACATAGCACATAATTACTAAGGGGTGGGTAGGTAGAAACACACTATGGGGCAATTTGGGACTTAGGGTCTTTCTATAGCATAACATAAGATCATTTTATGACAACATAATCCATAAGTAGCAATGATCAAGAATCCCATACAACAATGAACATACATAAGATGTCCAACAATGCCACTACATAATATAGGTCGGGGGCCAAGCTAAAACCCAGACTCACTCTCCAAGTAGATAAAGTAGAAAAAGGTAACAACATAGGTAGAAGAGGTAGTGTCTTGTCCTTGGACGATAGGACTCATTGCCATAATTATAACTTGAAACCCGAGCTAGACATCGTATGGTGGATGAATGGGCTCCTCGGTCCCTACATGGTGAAATCATGTC
Organism: Solanum sejunctum; assembly: GCA_025642045.1. NCBI lineage: Eukaryota > Viridiplantae > Streptophyta > Magnoliopsida > Solanales > Solanaceae > Solanum > Solanum sejunctum. Next base: position 31,799 of record JAOTQJ010168332.1, on the reverse strand, counting down.
GGCAAAAGTATGCGTTAGTATGTTTGAATATACTAAGTATGCGGGATGCAATGTATGTGACTTACCAAACCTGCATTCAATGTTAGATCACAAGGGCACATTATATAGAAAAGATTATATATCAAGAGAGTAGTATACAATATGCTATAAGATCAATGATGAATGAAATGCAATGCTCATATATAGTGGGGATGAGATCTCAAATGACATAAGTAAGACAAAGCGAGCTATAACTTGGAATCCCAATGAATATCCATCATCGGTAAAGAGGTGGTCTACTTGCCAAAGATAAACCATACTTCACCTTACGGGTACCCCAATTTTGTATGAAACCACCTTCCTTACGGGCGCCCCCATTTCGGATAGGATTTTCATATATAGCATATCATATCATCTCTCATAGTTTTTTCTCCTTATGGGCAAACCCATTTCAGAGGCAACTTTCCTTACAAACACCCCCATTTCAGAAAGGAACCTATGTTAGGCACATAGTTTTTATCGGTGCTAAGTCATCATCCCACAAGAATACTTATAATATATGTAGTTATAAATATTTTCAAAAGAGTTGCAAGTCTTACCCGAAACATTTTAATGCAGAGTTGGATTTAAAAGACAAACACCATTCATAATAATCCATACTTAGACTGAAATGCCAACACATAGCATATATTCGTAATACTCATGCATATGAATAACTCATTCACATATACGAAATGGTGCAAGCACCCAAAATGCTCAAAGAGCCATAATCATAGACACATATGTGATCACATTATTGTTATAACCAAAATCTTATCAAAATCATATCATAGAACATAATTTGGCTTAACCCACTTCATATTTTCATAATAATCTAAAATCATGAATGCAAATACTATGAATAATTTGAGGAAGGCATGGGTAATTAAGATTCAATCTACAATGAATAATATAATATAAAATTCAACTGAAAACATTATTAAATTCACATTTAAAATCATAATATAATCACCCATTCACAAAAAAAACTTGAAAGGGACATGCATATTCATAATTTCATAAACCTAATGTAATTCATCATTTAATAACTTAAATCAACTTAAAATCAGTAGATAAACACAATACATACATTATTTGAATTTAAATAATCAAAATATTAAACATTCCAATTTAAAGTAAACTAAGAATTCATGAAAATAGCTTGAAAACTCACATAGCTTCATCAAGATGAAGAAACCCCAAAGAATTTGAAGAAGAATTGAGTTCCCTTGCTCCCAAGTTGAAAATTCACAAGAGTTCCTCTAAATGTAGTCGTTGAGAGATTTTGAAATGTGAGGAGTGAGTTTTTGAATGTTTGAAATAAGGTTTAGGGCTTTAGATGGTCACTGGATAACATAGGAATTCCCAAAAGACTGAAAGAATTAGCAAAATTTATAAGAACAACATTCATGAAACAAAGGGAAAAATTTCCTGTAGCCAGTATACTGAGGCTACCTGACTCGAGTGGCACTCCATGTTTTGTGTGGAGTGCCCATGAACCAATAGTTAGGCAAATTTTTCAAAATCGGAGCCATGACCTAACACTTAGAATTTTTGAGCGCACATGCACTACACGGTTGGCCACATGGCCCGTGAGCCTCACCATGATTCATGGGGATGGGCGTGGTGCCAACCTTAGTCAAATAACTTCCCATGCCAACCTTGAAAACCCTTCTATAACGACCCGAAAAAGTGTTTGTGAATGTCCCTCGGAAGTACCTGTAATTATAATTTCTGTATATCTAAGAATTTGTTCATTATTTTGAATATCTGACCTTATATTCCTTTTTAAGAGGTCAAGTTGAGTGGAAAATGGGTCTAACCCAAATTTTAGAGCAACCGTATCAAAATTCAAAAATCATAAAGAACGCTATTTAGGAGGGTCATATTTTAAAGAGGCATATCTCTACACAAAGAATTAGGTAGCCTATGACCTGCCAACTTAAATTCCTTTGAATTAGCATTCCAAAGCACTTAGTTTCACCTCATTTTGAGTTCGGATGAAGGATTTATACCCATTTTCATGGAATTCACCTCATTTTGAGTTCGGATGAAGGATTTATACCCATTTTCATGGAACTCATTTGTGTAGAAAATGCAATTTTCAGTGACAATTTCGCCTTACCTCCGCAACGCGCCCCTATGTTTTTTTGTGCCTATCTTAATTTTTTTGGTCCAACACTTGTAAGTCTTAGGCATAAGGGTTCTGACACTTCAAAATACATATAATTATCCTTATTTCACCCTCATATCTTTTTAAACATTCTCCAATATTAACTCAAACACTTAGACTCATATTTCACCCTAAATTCAAGTCCCAAACTTAAGATCAATCTCAAGGATTTCTTCAAGCATCCCACTCAGATTTCAAGTCTCCACCTGCAATCTTCTTCAAGGGTTCTCCAAAGGCAAGGTATGTGTTGTTGAACCATTATGTCCTTCCACCCATGGTGCCTAAACCCTCTTTTACTTTATAATGCATGATTTAAAGTTGATTTTACATGTGAGTCTTGTATATTGAGAAATTTATTGCATAGAGATTTTAATTAATGAAAGTATGGTTGTTTAAACATGTTTTGAACACTAAATCCTTGATCTAATGTTTAATTTGATGAGGGGTTTTGATGTTAATGTCTTGGGGGTATTGTAAGGTGTGGATTGATGGTTTTACTACAAATTTGCTTGCATTATTTCATCTTTAAATTGCATGGTCTTTTACCCCCATTACACACCCTTAAGGTGTTTGATGTCCATTTAGGGTTTCTTGAGGAATTGAAGGTCCAAAGCATTAGATATGACATGAGTGATGTTATGATGATTAGATGACCTTATATATATGATTATTCCTATATGAAGTGTTGCATTAAAGCCTATGATAAATCCCATATAAAGTGTTGCATAGACCATGCATCACTAACCTAGATAAGGGTTAGTACTCATCCACCTAAATAATGGGGTGACAACATCACTAAGCTAGATGGGGGTTAGTACTCATCCACCAGGGTGATGGGGTGGCATCATCATCAACCTAGATGAAGGTTAGTACTCATCCACCTAAGTTATGGAGTGGTAACATCACTAACCCACCAAGGGGTTCATACCTTGAAAATCTAGCTTGGTCACTTCTAATCATATGATATTCTATATGATCATGGATTACTTAAGCATATTTTACTGATGCATTGATCGTACATATCATATTGCTATATTATGCCTATTGTCTATCATTATGCATTTTGGATTATGATACTTAACTCTAGTTATATTGCATAACACATACTTAATATATTCAAATGTAATAATGCATACTCTTGCCTACATGATATTACCATGTAGGGACTGAAACTCCTATTGATTCTTCTTATGGATAGATGGATTGTTCAAGTTAGCCTTTGGAGAGTCCTCCATTCTGGGGACAAGTACTATTCTCTCACATTATGAATTAAGATTCTCTTTACTTTATCATATACTAATGACTATGAGGGTGAGCCTGGTTGTATGTCTTGGCCCCTGCTATTATCTATATACTAGAGGTGTTATTGGACAAAGCTATGTATTTATGCTATAAGTTGATCATATTATCTCTTGACTCTATGTTACAGCAAGCTCTCCCTTAGTCCTTTTAGATCTTAATTCCATTCTTCAAATGACATTTAATTGTTTCCACGACCAACGATGTGTAATGATATACTATGAGGCTTGTTTGAGGTTCTTTTGGGTTTCCCATTTGCCGATCATATCTATGCCCTAGGCTTGGGTCGTGACAAAGATGGTATCAAAGCACTAGGTTGATAGATCCTCGGAGTCCAACACACTGCATCAATTAGAGTCTTATTTATGGTTGTGTTGTGCACCACAACTATGAGTAGGAGGCTATAAGATGTTTTAGGAAATGTTTCCCTTTTTCATGGTCTATGTCATGCTTTAGAAGCGAGATAGGGCTTTCCCCTCTAACAAATGTTCCTTACTCTTTTAGTTGATCATGCCGCTTCAAGGAGGAAGGCAAAGGAAAGTAAGTAGAAGGTTTTCATTTTTATTTTCAAGGAGGAAGGCAAACGAAGGCAAGCTCAACTCCCACAGTCTCAGTTGCATGCACGCTTTTCAGCACCTTCCACATCTAATCAATGATGTCTTGAGGGTATTCCTCATCCTTGGACCCCATAAGACCATGGATTCATCCTTAAAAAGTGTTTGAATTTGGATGCAACCATTGGCTCATGAGAGCTAGAAGTAAGAGTTTGTGAACCGTGGTTCCCGCTCTAGGAAGCTTCCAACTATGTGAGCATGGCAATAGCTCCTCTAAAGTCATCCTCAGTAGTAGGAGCAGATAGAGCAGTAGGTGTCACAGGACACTAGTAGCAATGGTAGGTCGATCTCAGACCCTCATTTTCATTTGACGAGAAATCTCTGAAGCAGGGTTCTCACCAGTGCTAGTTGAAGCAATTCCCTAGTTCATGGTGTGTCTAGGAGGCATGATTTACTATTGCGTAATGCAATAGTTAGAAAAAAAGTCTTACAAAGATTTCAACTCTATTTCACTAACTCAGAATACCAAAGTAGGTAATAATTCCGAATGTCCTATAGCCTCTCGCTTATTAAGAGTGGTGCTCAACACACACATAAACACGACTCTACTAGACATGACTTTTTACACTCCCTAGGCCTCTTGGACTTTGTTCTCTCATACCATGTTTGTCACACTCTGAGAGGGTAACCTTAGCGTGACTGATACTCAAAGACTATTACTAGCTCCCAAGTGAACCACTTGGCCTCACTATCAATTCGATTAGACAGTAAAAGAATAACACAATTAATAAGACATCATATGCACAAAAATAAATAAATTGCATTACTCCACTGTATCATAGTTCTAAGAAAAATAGTTTAGATACATACAACTCCTCAAAATTCTCTTCTCAAATGTCTATGAAGCCTCTACTAATCAATCTAAGATGGTGTATGATAGACCATGAACACCCCAATCAAAGAAAGAAAAAGTTATCAAACCAAAACATAAAATAAAAGAGTACCTCTGGATGGCAAAGAGGGTTCACCAACTCTGGAAGTGTATTGATCTGGACCTCAATGATATGCGGGCTAAAGTCCTTCATCACCTGTATCTGCATCATGAAAAGATGCAAGCCCAAATGGATGTTAGTACATGGAATATATCGATATGTAAAATAGCTCAAGAAAAGTAAAATTTGACTCACTCATTTTGACTCAACAACTCATGCTTAACTCAATATGAAGTTTGAAGTAAATCATACTTTTAAAGTATAATCAGAAAATAAACTAAGTAATAATAAGTTCAGTTTGGAAATGTCATCCTCATCAATGTTGCTTGGGAGTTTCTGTTAATCGACATCCTAATCCTACCACATATTATTTGATAATTCATAACAAATTAGCATTGTTGCGACATCTACCCTTAACTTGCCACGTAAAAAGGCGATCAACACTCTCATGGATCTAGGGTAAATGTCCACTTGCTAGACAAGAGTTGCCATACGAGCTATAATGACTATCCTATGCTAGCATTGTAGTTTTACATGTTAAAGTAAAAGTGTACTCGCTCCTCGCTCAATGCTCGATATTCCTCCCAAGACTAAATCATGCTCAACTCATTAGTCAACTCAATCCTCAATATATAGTTAATCAACTGAAAGCTCAATACTCAATCAATCAACTCAAATCTTAATGCTAAACTCAACTCAATTTCTCATCACCTCATTCAATAAATTCAAATAAATCAAACTCAACTCAAACTTAACGGTCATTTAGACTCACTCAATTTGACTCATTAGGATACTGCAAGTAATATAATCATATATAGTGATGTATATGACTTAATGCAACATGCTCCTCATATTCAATTATACTTGATTTACTCTACTTAACATACTCAATTTATATCAACTCAAACACCACAATATGAATAGAAATTTCATAAAAACATGTGTTTTAGGGTTCGTGCTATCAAGAATGAAATACATGTTAAATCCCATGTCAATTTTCATACAATGTAGCAATTATCTCATGTAGAAAAATAGGTGCATCATGATGAAGAATTAATACAGTGGAAGTTTCTCAAAGCTCTACTCTTCTAAACTCTTGACTCAAGATAATGGAAAGGGGCATGTGAAGAAAGGAATTTCACACTTTAGTAAGCCTTACATAACCTGGGGATGAAGAAAAAATTAAATCTCAAGCAATCCTTGCTCTTGAATTGAAAAACCCTAGCTCCTTCTCCTCTTCTCTTGCTCTCAAGAAAACCCAAGTTGTGGAGAATGGGAAAATAATGCCCTTGGGATTATGTTTTCAAGCTTTGTTCAAGCTAAAAATGTCTAAGGTTTAATGGAATAGGTAGTGGAATGGAAAACTCACTAAAACTGTCGATTGGGTCTACAAAAACTCTATGAGTCGTGGACACTTCTCGTTAACTGAAAGTCCCCAAAAAATCTGAGTTGCTGGAATTTACCGCAGAATCCCTATCTATGAGTCATAATGTGTTCCATGAATCATAAGACTATCTCATAAATTGAAGGATCTTGAAACTTGAGTTACTGGAATTTAGTACGTAACCTTATCTTATGAATCATAATATGGTTACGAGTCGTTAACTCCTTCTCATAGAAAGATAAACCTATAGTCTAGAATACTGGATTTTCATAGGAAACCCAAGTGTACGAGTCATAAACCTTTCTATGACTCCTAAACCTCTCCTATAAATTGCTTTAGCAATTTTTTACCTCAGTCATTTTCTCAGCAATCCTCTGTACATACTCAACTAGATTGGATAGGAAGAAATTAAGGGTTGTTATAGGTTTCAAGATAGTTCTTCAAAGTTTACCAAGAATCTAGATCTCTTAGGTGTGTAAGGCTTCCTAAAGTATTGGATTGAGCTTGTCTATATGCCTTTCTTCATCTTTTATAGTCGAAAGTATTCATTAAGGTCGGGCAGGAACAACTCCAAAAGTCCTAAACTTTGAATAGTCTATGTTTACTCCTAGTCTTCATGTATATTTATAAACATAGTGATGGTATTCGCGGTGATCATATGATATTGTAGGATTTAGTCTTACTAGTGGCATAATTCCATATAGCACTTTATCCATCAATTGAATTAAGAATATGATTTGTTAATGTCCAAGTGTAGTAAATTTGAGCATAATTGGAACACGAGAAGTAGTTTACATGTGTTTATTTGATGAGCATGATTGATTGGTATATAAATGACCATTTGAGTTAGAGCCTTAAATGATATAATGAATCATGATAGCATCTATAATTGATAGTCCTTATTGGTTGATTGAGCTGAATATAATAATTGTCTAAGCCATTTTTGACAAATGTGATTGGGATGGGCTGTATGTTTGATAGGCCAAAAGGATTGATTATGATAGAACTGATGAATTGATAAGAGCCTTTTTGGAGACTCATAATTGGTTTTATTGATATTGATTGTCTTATGAGCAATTAGACTTAGGAGGAGTATTGACAATCGAATTTGGTGAGAGTAATTAATACTTAAACTTAATAACTATATTGCCAAACGTAGGAGAGGATTGATCTGTTAAGTCGAATGTTATTCTTTTTATGTCTCTTGCAAACTTGATTGATTAGCCTAAATCTATGATTGGTTGATTCATCCTTTATCTTGGCAAATTATTGGACAGTTATGGTAATATCACGAGATTGTTGTATGATCTTAGGTTCATAAATAATTGTTGTCAAATAAAAGAAACTCCTAGATAGGCCTTGATTATACTTCACATGATTTGTTTTATTATGCATGAATGATTTGACTAAGTTGAATATTAGAGTTTCTTTTAGGATCATTATTTTACAAAACTAATACTTGTATCCTTTATTAAGTAGATTTATAGATTTTTGAGTTCACTGGTTGATTGCTTGAGGTTATTGGGTTGACTTATATTGAGTCTTACCTAGTTCGTGAGCCATCTGAGATATCAATATATTAAATGTACTTAAGTCCATTTGGACCTACATCGTTTTATGATGCAGACACATGTGATAGAGGATCTTAATAGATGCATCATTGAAGACCAATATTTGCATTTCAGACATGGTAAGCCTTCTTGCTATTCAAAGGGACCATTTTTTACTTTAGTTTAATTAGTATTATTTTTTTGAGATGGCCCGAGACTTGTCTTGGCATCTTCTAGACTTTGATATAGTCTTCATAGACAGTTACTAGTGATAGTTGATTGTTATTTACATTCCAACTCTTGTTCATAGGAAATTACTATTTATATAAAGACTTAGGTATTTAGGTAATCCCTAGCCTTACTTAAGTATTTACTTCCATGGATTGAACGTGATCTGATGATAAAGTCAAGTCGTTCTCCTAGGGAATCAACAATGGTTCTTCAAGTGCCAGTCACGCCAAGGATATCCTCTCAAGGAGGGTACTCATGGCATAGCAATATTCAAAGACTGTTGCTAGCCCTTAAGTGAACCATTTGGCCTTATTATATTCATTCGATCATAACTAATAGAGGAATATATCAACGACCAAGAAATACTTAATGTAAGGTAATAAAGATTTGATAATCAAGGACCAAAGACCAAACAATATAGCAATCAAACTGAGTAAGACTAGTATGAAAGAAACTAGCTAAAATATAATCTAATCACAAATTAACAATCTGGTCTATGAAGCCTCTATCTATAGATAAAGTAGTGCCAATGGTAGACCCATGGCTACCTTAAAATAGAATAAAATGTCTAAACTCAAAGCTAGAAAAGAAACACAATATCCTCCAAAGTAGGGAAAGGCTTACCAATCAGCTGAAAACAAATACGTCCTCAATGCGGCACCTATTGATGACCGCTAGTACCTTTCTCTACTTCATGAAAAGATGCAGGCCCAAATGACATCAGTATTGGGAATATATGAGTATATAAAAGGGCAGAATGAAACATGTAAATATAGAATAACATCAACTCCAATAGCTCAATTGACGCAGTAGGAAACTCAATCAACAAGTTAATAGTCAAAAGTAAGAATGCAACTTAGACAATGACCACTCATATACCATCTAGTCCAATCAACTCAGAGTATTATCAAGGTCTATATAGGAGTTTCTCTAATCGAAAACCATCACCTATAAGCCGGTGATGATATAGCAAAGTGATGTCATTAGCACATCCATCTAATACCTTTCCTGGGTAAAGAACAGCTAATCAATAGATCTATAATCATCAACATAAAGTCCTCTTTTTGGTAAATTAGGAAATATTTGATTTTATGGTTCAATCCACTCTCCTCTCCTATGTCAGTGACATAGTTATTGAGTTTGAGTTGGACTTACTCTTACTCAATTCGTTGCTCAATAATCCTCCCAAGACTCAATATGCTCATAAGACATCAACCCTATGGTTAACTCATTCATCTAATCTTATCGGACATGTGTCAACTCAATTCATCACAACAACTATCAATTCTTTATTCAAGAACATTCTTTTAATATTTAACTCATTGGTCCATAAAGACACTCTATCATCCATAAATCCAACATCATATATTCAAAAAGCAACAATGGGATTAAAGTATTTAGGAACTCTATAGACTTTTTAAGTTCAATTATACTCATGCATACCCATGTAAATACAATGTGTAAAAATATCAAGAATTCTTTCTAGGGTTCATGTAAAAAAGTAAAATCATCTATTTCAAGTATTTAATTCACAAAAATTGTAATTCATACAAAATTTTATAGAAGTACATTAGGATTTAAGAAAAACCTTCAAGAAACATCCATAGAAGACTCAATTCATTCATAACTCCAACAATTCGGGTTATGGGGCACAGGGAAGAACTCACAAGATCCTCTTGGATGATTGGATGAACTCACAAGTTCCTCTTCAAACCCTAGCTTTTTCTCCCTTAAAACCTTGCTCTATGTTAGAAAAGATGTTTTAGCGTAATAAGGTTGATATATATATTTTATGATTTATTTAGGCGTAGTAGCTTTAAGTTAAAGCTTTAAAAGGGTGAGAAAATACCAAAATAACATCCTTTTGAAAGCTGTTGAAGTTGCCCACGGGCCAACCTATGGCCTGTAGAAATTTCCGTGACCTGTAGAAACCAATACATAAACTTTTGGGCAAATTTAGGGATCTCTAGATCGATTCCACGGTCCTAAACTATGGCCCATAAAAGAACTTATGATCCGTAGGTCAAGTTGGGGGCTCAAAAATAGATTTTTAGGAGTTTTTCCCACGAGTTACCAGATGGGTCGTAACTCAAACCACGGACTGTAAGGCATCTCGTAAGTACACTCTGCTCTGGTAGTCTATAGTAAAATAGCCATAACTTTGATATAAAACTCCAAATGAGGTCAATTCAGTGGCATTAGAAAGCTAATTCAAAGAACTTTCATTTGGTAGGTCATAGGCAAACCTAATTCTTTGTGTCCTAAGAGTTATGGTTATTTAAAGTTGACTCTTGTATAATCTAATGCGAGAAAACTAATTGATAAGAAAATTTTGAATTCGGCTAAGTACTAGAGGTCTCTTATGACCCTAATCCACTTCTCACATAAAAGAACGAGGTTTGAAACATAAGTACATGTATGAATAGACTTATGGGATGTGCCAGTAAAAAAACAATTTTTCATTTAAAATCACCGGTCACAGTTTTGACACTAATTATTTGAGTTTATAAATCAAGACAAATTATCTATGCATTGTTACACAATCCTTTAGAAGGATTTAAATTACGTAGAAGAATGATAGGACAATTTTATTTCAGAATTGGTCTATATGGAGGCAAACTGGGAGGATTTAGAGTATGTAAAATATATTTATATTACAACTTGATCCTTTGGCTCAATAGTTTCATCAATTCCAATAAACGTCACAGCGTCATTTGGGAATTTATCAAAGAACATTTCATTAGTTTCAGCAAAAAAATCTTTTTCTATTGTTATGATAACACGAGATGTTATGGATGATATATATTCATTGATCATATTTAGGTTTGGAAGAAAAATCATCAAATAGAAAATTTAATGAACTCTTTATTTTTGTAAATGGAATAAGAAAAGATTGCGGAATTTTAATTTTTCCTTGTTCATTCATACTTTGCCATTTTCAATTTTTAGTAAATATTCACAAAACGGAGGATATGTTCTCATGCGCATATTTTGTAGCAATTGATGTTTTTCAAGCTGGCTTCAAATGGTGGAATTTAACAACCTTTCATTATTAAGGTCTTCTCTTTTGCCGTTTTGTACGACAAGTAAAGTCTCTTTAAAGTAGCCGCTAAAAACAAAGACTTTTCCACCAAAAAGTGTATTTATGTTCATAATATCTCTCAAAAAAATAAGTCAAAAGTCTCAAGAAGCATTTTGGTTGCCATTGATTCTTTATCCCATACTATTAATTTTGCATCTCAAATTAAAGAAGCAAGGAGCTTTTCCCAACTAGGGTTTTCATATATATATATATATATTGATAGGAAGTTTGAAACATGAATGAGTAGTCCGTCCTCTACAGAGAACAGAAGTTGTGATACCAGATTTTGTAGTGGCTAAAGCTATAAATCCTTTAGATTGCATCGTAGCTAACAAGGTCCAATATAGGTAGGTTTTTTCAGTTCATCCATGTCCATCAATAAAGAAAGCTCCTGATTTATTTAAAAATATTCAACTGAGAATCACATCATAGGATTTTTGTTCTTCCTTATTTAATTGTGTATAAAGCAACAAATCTTCAGTAGTTACTATTATATTTTGTTCTAAATGGATGTATATAGGTTTGCATTATGTTAGAAGATTTGTAAGGGAAAAATTTTGGTAATATCAGTTTAAATTCATTTAATTTATGTGCATTAGTAGGACTACAATATACTAATGACATTGCAAATAAACGTCTAAGGCTACGTAGCATTTGATAATGAGCAGCTTCGGACATGCATTCAATGAAGTCGTCGTCACATGAGAGCAAGCCCCTTTTTTCAAGAACTTCTCTAAATGTGTTACAATATGTTCCATTAATAGTTCTTAGATCTTCATATGGTTTTGGTTCTCTTATGTTCATCAATAATAGTTGAAGGTTGTATCTTTCTCCTTCTATTGGATGACAAGTGACAACACGGCCAATAACATTAACTTCTTTTCTTTTGGTCCACAGTTTATCACTTGTAGACCAAACAAAGTGTTTGAGGAAATCTTTGTATAATAAATGAAATTCAATTGTTGTTTTGTTTGTCTTATGCATTGAAAACAATTCTATTAACATTGTTCTTCTAATGGCGGGATTATTCATGATTGTGTTTAGATATGTAGCCATTTTAATTGAGATAAATTGTTGTCCTTTAAGATGATGTTGAAGATGATAAAATCGCATGATTCATTTCGCTAATAGGAAAGGCAAACAAGTGTCACATAGCTTCTGGTGATGAAACCCATCTATCCATTTAATAGTCTTTTGTTTCATTATTTCTTCTATGTTAGAATAATTAGCATGTATTTGGAAAGCAATATTTTAATGTCTTTTGCAAATATATTTGTAAATATACTTTGACAGCTTTAATGTTTGAGAAAATTTCAACATTTATATGATAATTAAATTTTTCTAAGCGATATGGATTATGAGGAACAACCCATGAATTATCAAGATATTGACTTTTGATTTTGAAATTTTTGCTAGTATTTCATCTTCTGTAAATTGGATAGGAATTCATATTTTTAGATGTTTCAGTGGCAAATTTCTTGGGATTTTTAAATTTATAGTGTCCCTTTTTTCTTTTCATGCATGGACTTTGAGAATCAAATTCCTTCTAGGACCATCATGCATCATATGTAGGATCAGGTATTTCAACACAAACTACTTTATCATAGGCCTCATGTGTCAAGAGCTTGTAATCGGTTGCAAGTATGATGAGAAAATTTACATGAGGAAGCCCAGATTTTTAAAATTCTATAGTGTACATGTAAACAACCACTATTCTAAAGATATTTTTTTAACAATATCTGACATAATTCTTCAACTTTTGCTCTAAATATTCGACTTATTCAATCTGGTTTATTCTGAACTTCATCAGTTGAATGCAAAAGAACTTGAATTTCTGGACATGAAAGATTACATTTCATTGATAAAAAGTTATCGGGTTTTCCAAAATGTTGCACCTAAGAAATAGCATCCATATATCAGCACATCTCTTTCTCCTTGTCTATGAAGATCCATTAATCCTGTTGAGACTTCAAGTCTAAATAAATCCTAGTTGAATAACAAAAGATCTAATCTATGTATTCTGATTTTTATAAATTCATTCACGGAATATTGTTGAAATAATCTGCCAAAATATAAAGTTGCATTTTGTTTGCCATCTTTAATTTGAAGTTTATAGCAGTAATACTCACCACAAAAGACAGTCATCTTTTTTTGCCCCTGTTTTTGTACGAGCTGCGGTTCAACAGTAAGAAGTCCATCAATCGCCGACCAATTAGATACTTGAGGAAGTTGCTCATTAGGTGCAATTGAACAATTCCTTGTAGAATTTTATTTTAATTTTTGAATATTACAGTGCCACCCATTTTCTCCACAAGGAAGCAACAAAGGATATTGTAATGAATCATAACAACTATAGTAATAATGCACCAATTGGCTATTGTTGCAATGAGAGTAAATACGAATATGGGTGTGTAGCAATAACTTTATTTGATTCATCATTAACCCATATATGACATCCCATAGCTCTATTCTTATATGCACCTATGTTTCAAAATCCATTCTTAAAAATAGAAAGTGGATTACGATCATAAGGGACCTCTAGTACTTAGCTGAGTTCAAATCTTTTTAAAAATTAAGGTTCTAGTGTCAGATTATACAAGGGTCAACTTTAAATGATCAGAACTCTTACCACAGAGAGTTATATGACCCATAATATACCAAATGAAAGGTATTTGAATTAGCTTTCCAACACAACTAATTTCACCTCATTTGGAATTTGGAGTCAAAAGTTATGACTATTTTGCTGAAAAACTACCAGAGAAGAGTTGAAAAAAAAAATCGATCTCGCCGACTAAACCTATTATGGGTTGTGGGGTTTGAGTTACGACCCGTCTGCTAAGTTGAGATAAAATTTCCTGAAAATATACTTTTCGGTTCCAGATTTGATGGACCCATCTACGGATCGTAGAAACTTCTACAGGTCGTAGATTGGGCTTGTGAAATCGATCCAGAGACCCCAAAATTTGCCCAAAAGGTTACGAAATGACTCTTTCAGGCCATAGGTGGTCTCATGGATGAATTTGAAAACGTATTAGAAAAGTTTATTCTGATCTTTTCCACTCTTTCAAAGCCTAAATTTTGACGTTTTTACACCTAAATAAATCCCTAAACATATTATTCCAACCTTTTTAAGCTAGAACTCCCTCTCCAACTTAGAACAATGTTTCAAGGGAAAAAAAGTCTAAGGTTTGAAGATATTCTTGTGAATTCCCCTAAGCCATTTCAAGATTCAAAACTTCCAGGTATGTAAGACTAACCAAAATATGGATCATGTTCTTCCATGTGCCCCATAACCTGAATTGATGGAGTTGTGAATAAATTGAGACTCTTATGAATGTTTTTTGAAGTTCTTTCATAGAATTCTAATATATTACTATAGAATTTTGCAAGAATTAAATTGTTTATGAATTAAATAATTAATTTAGATGATTTTGCTGTTCTACATGAACCCTAGCATAAATTCTTGTTATTATTTTATATTTCACTTAAATGGGCATCCATAAGTATAATTTCAGCCTAAAGAGACTATGAAACCCTTAATTACTTTAACTCTACTTTTGATTTCTCAAATGCTATGAGTTAGAATGATCCATGATAGAGTTTTTATGAGTCAGGAGCTAAAAATTAAAAGAATATAACCAAAGATTTGATAGTTGATAGTTCATGTGATTAATTAAGTTGAAAAATATCCAATGAGACTAGATGAATGAGTTAACCATAGGGTTGATGTCTTGTAAGTAAATTGAGTCTTGGGAAGAGTATTGAGCATCAAATTGAGTAAGTAAGTCCAACTCAAACTCAATAACTATATAGCTGGCACAAGAGAGAATAGATTTGTAAAATTAGATGTTTCCTATTGTCCCAAAATGAGAACTTAATGTTACTGATTTTGGATCTACTGATGGGATCACCTATACTTTGGCAATGTATTGGATGGATATGGTAATGACATTGCTTCATTATATCATCACCAGCTCATAGGTGATGGTTGTCGATTAGAGAAATTATCAAATAGGCCTTGATAGTACTTGAGTGGATTGGATCAGATTGTATATGAGTGGTCATTGTCTAAACTGTATTCTTAATTACTTTAGACTTTTGGCATGATTATTGAGTTTCTTACTTCTTGGGTTGAGCTATTTGAGTTGATGTTATTCTTCATTTACATACTTCTTTCTACCATTCTAAATATTCGTTCATTCCACGTACTGACATCCAGTTAGGCTTGTATCTTTTCATGATGCAGAGATATGTACTAGTGATCATCAACAGATGCCCTGTTAAGGACCTATTTGCTTTCAGCTTATAGGTGAGTCCTTCCCTACTTTCGAAGGATATCATATTTCTATTCTAGCTCTGAGTTTAGACTTATTTTACGTTATTTAAAGGTAGTCATGGATTTGTGTTTAGCACTATTTAGTCAGATATTTTAGAGGATTCATAGACTAGACTATTGATTTATGACTGGTTATATTCTTGACTAGTTTCTTTCATACTATTCTTACTCAATTGATGGATAGATTGTTTGGCATTGGCCTTTATTTATCGTTTGTCATTTCTCTCCTTTAAATATTCTTATTCATTGATGTCTTCCGCTACTAGAATGTTATAGGACGAATGTGATAAGACAGAGTGGTTCGCTTGGGTGCTAGCAATAGTCTCTGACTGTCGGCCACACTAAGGGTACTCTCCCAGCATGTGACATCATATACCAGTAACATCGGAGAAAATGGATAAATTATGTGTTCGTTGGTCTGATGTAGGATTAAATTTAAGTGAAATATAGAAATTGGATAAATTGGGAATACCTGATAAGGATTTCAAGAACATAGAATATGGATCAAGTTTTAGAATGTCTACTAACTTTGAAACAAATGACTTATCAAAATTTTCGGAGAATAACATCCTATTAATTATGTCATTGTCATTATTGTAGAAGTAAAGTTGTAGGTTTCTGACTTCATTATTTGCAGATAGAAGGCTATTTATAAAATGATATATTTGTCCTTGAATTTTGAATAGTTATTTATAACAGTAACAAATACACATCTACAACAGCAAAAAGGGAAGAATAGGGGAATTCTTCTTCTTGAAAGAAACAGAGCATCTACAAATCTAAAAAGGGAAAAGAGGATGCATCTTTGTTGATCTCACAAATAGGAGGGCTTTGCAGAGTAAAGTTGTTGATCTCCTTGATTCAGTGAAAGAGGCGAGGGATTGTTTTAGAGGGAACATGGAAGCAGGAGCTTGAAATAAAAATTTAAAAAGATGGAAAGCCAAGACAATAATAGCGTGGACTCATTCACTTGGAGTGCAGCACACACGGAAGAATACAGAGAACATGGGAAGTAACGTGTCAAAAAAAGGAAATGATAGAAATATCCAAGATGGCGAAGACCTGCTTAGGACTGACACTTAATAACTACATAATTATTGGCATTGATTTGAGAGTTGCTTGTCGAAACAAAGGGAAAATCTACTTGAATCTTCAAGCTATAGCAAGGTGCTCTCTTTTTTTTAGAGGTTGTTGTTCAGCGTAAGGTTAGCACTGATAATCGTCATTGGTAAGGTCATTTTTCTTAACTTCAGAGCAATACTTATGGCAATTTTAGTTTTGTTGGTCATCTTTTATTTGTTTTCTGGTATATTTACCTTACACAGTTATAAATTTGGATGATATTTTCTAAAACTAACTTCAATTGATGTCAGGTAGGGAAAGGGAACATGAATCACAGATGGAAAACTAAAATCAAATGACAAGAAAGGGAAAATTTGTTTGAATCTTCAAGCTACAACAAGGTCTTCCTCTTTTTGGATATTCTAATTGTCATTAATTTTTCAAAAAAAAATTGACGACAGGCAAGGAAAGATAACATGAATCACAGAGAGAAAACAAAAATCAAGCGTCCATACCCAAACCCGAGCACTGACTGATAAGATCCCTAACCGTAACAATACATATATACAATAGCTAAAAGGGAAGAACAGGAAATTCTTCTTCTCAAAAGAAACAAAGCTTCTGCAGATCTAAGAAAGGGGGCGCACCTTTGTCGGTCTTACAAACAGATGGGCTTTGTAGAGCAAAGCTGTCGATCTCCTTGATTCAGCGACAGCGGCAAGGGATATCTTTTGAGGGAACATAGAAGCAGGAGCCTGAAAGGAAAGATCGATTGAAACTAAGATAAACAATGGTGAAGAATACAGAGAACATGAGAAGTAACGTGGCAAAAAAGGGAAATGTCCAAAATATCCAGGACGATGAAGATCTACTTAGGACTGACACTTATATTGTATAGAAATGATACATAATAAATATATATCACAACAATACTCGAAGGAGCATGATTCTTTTGTGGTGCAAGAAGTCTAGAACCACAAAATGGAGAAATTTGACAGATCTCCAAGATCAATATGAATGCAACAAATACAAGATAAAATAGATACTCAGTCAAACAAGTTCAACAACATAAAATAAATACTCAATTAAACAAGTTCAATAACATAAATTAGATACTCAATCCGATTCATATAAAATAGATACTCGATGCAGTCAACATAAAATAGATACTCAATCCAATCAACAACATAATGTAGATATCCAATTCGACAACATAAAATAGATACTCAATCCAACTTCCTTGTTTTAAAAAAAAAAGGAACAAAATAAGCATTTGTCAAAACTAGCTTGATCTTGTAAAGTAGAAAAATTATGCTTGAGTCATGCCCTTTTTAACAAGCATCGCATACACTCTGTCTACCTTATCTAGATCAACATTGAATAGACCATGCACATCAGATTTCTTGGTGATGTTTCCATGTAAGATCCCTATAAACATGGTTTGCGATAGGCTTAGATAATGAGTTGGCAGAATTCTGATCTCACCACAAAACTTTTTTTGGCATTTGCAATTGCCATAAATGCAAGTTAAGATTAAACGAATACAGTGATACTCTAATAACTAAAAGTTCAAATATTTTATTTTTTCTAGGGCAACAACACCGTTAAGAATTGTCATATCAATGCCCATTCTGATATGTGTGAAAGTCGAAGAAAATTGGGTTAATGTTTGCAAAGAAGATTGTGGAAATAACATATGTGTGTTAGCAGAAAAAGAAGATTCTTATAGTTTCTGAGAGTAACTCAGCCCCTAAAAAGACACTGACATCCCAATTGTCTACAACACTTCCAACACCATGTGATGATAAGTCCTTATAATAAGAATCTAGCATCTCAGAGTCACTTAGACCACTCAGGGAGTTATCCTTTAGTCTACGTACATTATCTTCAGATTCTTTATTTCTTTTTTGTTCAACATATTTTTCTGCCTCTGCTAAAGTTCGGCAACCAGTAGCTTAGGCATCCTTGTGTACAAGACTGAGTATTTCAATAATAACACTACCTTGATCCAATCTATGGGACTTTTGCGAAATAAAATTTTCTTTAAGAATATGAAATGTGCCAGAACCTATAACACCCATTAGGTGTGACCAAATTGTTTCAAAACCATAGTTTATCAGGATTCAAATACAAGCATAGATAAAATACACCAGATGCTTTGTTCCACCTGCCAATATTTCTCTGGCCAAAGTCACCAATATTTTGTAGGAGCAAGTACTTGATGAATAAAAGTTGAGGTGTGTCAAGTTGTTATGAATAACACCATGATACAAACTAAAGAAAATGGACCACTACCTATGGTTAAAGAAATTAGACAACATGCATGTAGACTTGCATATGGTAGTGACAAAATAAGAGAAAAAACATTATAAATCTTTTGTATGAGATGCTTATCATGTACGGAAACCTTTTATAAAAAAATTTAAAAAATATAAAGTTTAAAGTTTTCATATCATTGAGTTTCTGGTTAACACATTCCCAGTGTATGATCACTGAAACCTAAAGTTTAATGTTCCAAGTAATCATGCAGAAATTAAGGTTTCAACGAGCCTAGAAAAGGGGATTATCATTTGGGAGGTACTCTAGTACCAAGACTTTGCATTTAACCATAATATATCATATTCGTTTGACCATTCGGTGCTCCTTAATTATGCTCCTACGAAAATCATCATGTTCCTCTTTTGAAGCAAAGCGCATGAACACACTATACCTATGACATAGGTCCTTCTTCGAGGTGAGGTCTTTCTCAAGAGGGTCAAGATGAAGTAGCTTTCTTTGCAAAACAAAATCCTTCCTACATTTCCTCTTATCAACCCTGTAGAATAGATTGAAGATTTGTAAAAAGCCAAAAACATATGAGAAGATTATCAATGACATTTTTTTGAAGACAACAGACCCAGTGGGATGTCAGCAGCGTATTGAATGGCATCTCTCATGCAGACAGGTGCTGAGAAATGCATCAAAAAAAGAACAATCAAGATTTTATAAAATTACTAGGTGGCTCATGGCAGGATAAAGTCCATTATTCATCTATAAGATCCCTGAGAAAACTAAACATAGGTGGTTCTACCAGCATACATCAGTTGAATATTGCATTTAATAAAAGCAACTAAAAATCAAGATGTCAATTAACAA
The DNA here is from genome assembly GCA_025642045.1 of Solanum sejunctum. Lineage (NCBI taxonomy): Eukaryota > Viridiplantae > Streptophyta > Magnoliopsida > Solanales > Solanaceae > Solanum > Solanum sejunctum. The sequence continues at coordinate 11,983 of JAOTQJ010168332.1, read as the reverse complement.
TTTCACATGTGGAGAAAAAATTAACATTTGCAGAACCATAGTTCAGTTTTGCAATCATTCTCACACTTAGAAGAGGGAGAAAAAGTAAAGGGCAACTGATAGAGTTAGCGTTTAACATTCTATTTTTTGGCATATTTTGGGGAAACGGAAGAAATAAGTGACAACATCATAGTTCAGTGAGGATTACTGACCTCTAATTGTATATATGCAATACCCGCAATTTCATTTCATGTTCAGCATCGCTATTTGTCTCTCCGTATCAACCAGCATCTGCTCAGCATCATTGTCGTATTCAGTTTCAAACTCTTGTTGCTTGGGATTGTAACCACTCAGTTTTGTCATAGTAGGCCCCTTATCCCTTGACATCCAAAGCTTTTTTCCCGTGATACTCTTGTCTACTGGACAACCTAAAGTGCAATAACAAAAGACGCTTAGCATTTCTCTATCGGATCAAAAAGTTACCACACATACTCTAAAAAAAGATATTATCAATAAAAACTTCATCAAGTATATTCTTGATTCTTGAAGTGTAAATAGTTGTAAATTATCAGCATTAATGTTATCAAACTAAGCACTATAGCAATGCATGGTCCCTCCCGGTCACAATCGAGCAGAAATTTTGAATAAGCATACACTTGCAAGACTTTCTCAATCTTTGATTTTCAAAAATATTTTTAAATATTTTTACATTATCAAGCAAGTCAAAGATGTTGGATTCGAGTTTCACCACCGCCCATTATAAAAAAGAATTTTCATGTTAATTACAAGGGTAGCAACTTTCGCCAAAAGTTAAACTACCTGAGGCAAGTCCAGCTGAATTTTGTTTCCATTGATTTTCCATCTTGAAAATACATTTTCAGATGTATGAAAATAGAGAAGACTACAACACTTGCATTTATTTGGAACAAACCCAAGCATACTTGATTCCTGTCGAGGATGGAGACCATTCTTTATCATTAACGCCCTCGGGAGCATCATATCCTAACAAGAATGAACATTCAATTAGACTAACAAACAATGTAATTTCGAGAATGGATATTGATGACATTGTGAATTAAATATAAGCGTGCTCTCTTTAGTAGCTTTAAATGAGAGGATCACACACTTCAATAAGGTATCAGTCATTAAAGAAAGTAGAGATCTTTAATTCAAGTCTCACTACCATATTCCATTATTGAAAAGAATTTCCACATGTTCGGCCTACATGTTAATGAACTAAAGTGTGCTTGGTGGATATTATAACTCAATTATAAAAATGTAGTAACTAGACATTTCTGGTTATTGCCCTTGTTTGTTATTCTTTTGATATCTTCTGAAGAAAGGAAAATGCATGGACCCCAAAAAGAAATCCCAAAATATAGATCAATTTCTTGAGAAACCATAGCTTGATTGTGATATGTAGTGAACATAGCAAAAAACTAATGCATTGAACTAAGAAAGTTTATGAAGATTAAACTGAAACGACCCCAAAAAGTACCTGAAAATGTGTCTCGAAAATGCCCATAATCGGAATTTTCATATATCTCAAACTTCATACGTGATATCAAAAATTCGACTTCATCTCGTTTAGAGGCAAAATTGAGTGGAAAATAGGCATAATTCAAACTTTAGAGGACCCGTAGCGAAAAATAAATTTCACCAATTTTGCAATTTCAGCAACAGTCCTCGACTACTCCGTGATACGAGCCTTTCATGGAATAGTGTATTTTGTTGCCAGTTTAATTTTTTGTCTTGGAGTAAGGCTTTGGGTTCTTGGGTCTAAGCCTTCTTTTGCGTAAAAATACCTATACTTAGTTATTTGTCAACCACATATCATTCAAGACATTCCCTAATACTCTCTCAAATACTTAGACAAATCTTTTGCCCAAAATTCAAGTACAAAATCTCATTCTAGATCTAAGGATTTCATTCAAGCTTCAAGTCTCCCTTTAAATCTTCTTTAAGAAAATTTCCAAAGTTAAGGTATGTGGGTTTCAACCATTGGGTCCTTTCACCCATGGTGCCCAATCCTCCTTTTTACTTAAATTGCATGTTTCTAAGTTGAATTACCTATGCGTCTTATTTATTATGAATTTGACTATGAACTATATTAGGGTTTAATAAAAATTTAACTGTTTAAGCATGTTTTGAACTATTAATCTATGATCTATCTTGAGATCTGATGAAGGATTTTGACGTACATTGCATGAGGGTATTGCCAAGTGTTGGTGGGTTGATTTACTTCAAGTTTTTTTGCATTATTTCACTCTTGAATTGCATAGATTTATACTAGAATTACACATTCGACAAACGTTTGATAAAATGTCTGATTTTGGATTCTTGAGATATTGATGATCTATTGTATAACCTATGACTTAAATGCCTTTATAAGGATGAAAGAAATGTTTATATTAGTTGTTTCCATGAAAAGTACTTATAGTGTTGTAAGTTGACCATACCTAGTTGAGGAGGGGTAAATTGCCTCAACCATCTTGATGGGGGTGGCATACCCATTAACCAATTTGGGGGTGGATTCCTCAATCACCTGAGATGGGGGTGGTCATGCTATCAACCAATTAGTAGAGGGGGCTTAATTCCTCAATCATATGGGATAGGGGTAGTCATGTTGTCAACCAATTGAGGGGTAGATTCCTCAATCACTTGGGTCGGGGGTGGTCATGGCATCAACAAATTAAGGGGTTGATATGTCAATTATCATGGATGGTAGGGTGTAACCACCATCAACTAATTGAGGGGTTGATTGCTCATTCACTTTCAAGGGGTGGTCTACCTTAGATTCCAAGTACTAAGTTTGCTTGGCATATAAAAATTGTCTCTTCCTATACATGTACTATGTTAGATATAAGCATGTCTAACTTAAAGCATCATTCATACATGTCCTATTGTTATTATATTTTTCATTGCTTATGATATTGCATTTTTCCTATGTTTTCTATCTCTTGTTGCATTGCATCCTAAATACTTTGTACATTCAAATGTACTAATGCATACTCTATGGCTACATGATGTTACCATGTACACTTGATCCTGCTCCTCCTCCACGTGGCTAGTATGATTTCTCTCAAAGTAGGTTGGTGAATCCTCAACTACGAGGACATACTTCTCTTAATTTATGCTAGTATTGGCTCTTCTTACATTGGAAACTTATGACCATGAGGGTGAGCCAGGAGATTGTCTTGGCCCCCACTCCTATCTATGTATTAGAGGTGTTGTTGGAACTTTATTACATGTTAATACTATACTATCTACTTGTTATGCTTCTATGGTATCAAAGATGTCCCTTAGCCCCATATTTCCCTTTTATCTATCTACTGTTGATATATAATTGCTTTCATGACCAAGGATGTGTAATAATATGCCAAGAGGCTTATTTGAACTTTCTTTGAGTTCCCCATTTATCGTGTTACGTCTAGGCCCTAGGCTTGAGTCATGAAAGAAATACTAAAGCAAAACCATCCCAAATTCGAGTTTAACCATAAGAGATAAAAAAAGAAAATGAAAATACGATAAAGAAAGGATCTTTAGTCATCTTGATCCTTAGCCATGGTACTGAGTTCCTCTCTGCTCTTTCCCATAGCGTGAGACATGTCCCAGAGAAATATAGCATGTAGCTTCATCTTTCATAATGAAGTATTTGATTTTAATGCTACATTGTTAGGCAAGTTACTTGCCAAAAGAGGAAAACAAGGAGAACTAATATACACGGAGTTATAGTGGTTAATACACTCTGATTTACTCTTTGTTCCAATATGTTTAGCAACTTCAGCCCAGTTTGCCACTCTGTACATTCTCTGACCCTATATCAAGAAACAAGAAAAAGGAGGATATGTCATAACCTAAAATCAAAAGAACTTCAATCCTCCCAGAATTATAAATAAGATACAGATCATTAGGATATATATAAGAGTAGAGAATAAGTGACGATTGAAATATTTAAGCACAAGCAGAAAGATGGAAGACTACCTCTAGAAGTAACATTTCCTCATATGTATTCCAGTCAACACATATGATAGGAAATGATAGGTTATCCTGTTCATATAAGAAAACCTTGAAGACATATCCCAAATATATATATCCATCCAAAGTGAAGAGATGAGAATATAACTAAGCAAAGTAAATAGGACAAAAGAGCATAATTAAGCATGTGAAAAAATGTTTTAGTTAGATATAACTAAGCAAAGTAAATAGCACACAAGAACCTATGTCTCTCCGACAAAATAGGTATCTTATGTACATATTTCCAAAATTGATCAAATATTGTTTGCCAGCACTGATGTTCCAAAAAGTTGGATGGTGCATTTGGTTATATGAGTGTTGACTTATATGTTTGAAGAAATATGGATCAATTCCCACTTAAATACATTCTTTTTTCTCCTTTATTAGTGGTGCACTCATGTTCTGAAAATTCTAGATCCACCAATGCACCTCGTTATGAATTCAACTTAGCTCCATTATAGGTAATTACTATACTGATTGGCCAAGCTTCTCCAAGGAAAAAAGTGCTTTTAAAACAGAAAAGTTTTTAACAAAGTTGAGGTGTTTGGCTAAGCTTTTGTAGGAATAACAAGATTTTGAGTAGACGCAGAAGCCGTTTTAGAGAAGTTGAAAAAGTGTTTCCCTCCAAAAGTACTTCTTAAGAAAACACTTTTTAGAGTATACACTTAGAAATTTTTTTAAAGGTTTTTCAAATACTAATTGCTACTTAAAAGTGTTTCTCAAATGGATTGACCCTAACATATATCCTCTCATAGAAGTACTTTTTTAATGGAGAAGGTAAAGTACCCCTCTTAACTATTGGCGAAATTTTAGTGATACTCCTTAACTATACATGGGTCCTGTTACTCCCTGAATCATTTTAAAGTGTAAGAAATACACCCTTAACATCGTCTACTTAAATCCTATATGCCACTCACATGATGGGAGGAACTTTACACTTGCCTCCATATTGTCATTATGTCAGCACCACAACAATAAGTCATCATATTTAGAACAAATATGATTTCTATGTCATTTGATTCTTTTTCCTTCATTACCATCATTATATCCACCACATAAACACTAAACTCACTATTTTCACCATTAAAGCTCATAGCAATCACCATGAAAATTATAATCCACCATCAAATTCATTTTTTCGCCATCATCGGATTCAATGTCTACTATCAATTTCATTTTTATACTATGAAAAATTTAAACATAGATCATATATTTATCACCCACCTACAAATTCACTGCAAAATATCACTTCAATCCTCAAAATTTCAAGTTATTCAATCTATGTTTTAAAACGTTAGATATCTTGCATCTAATAACCTAATGAAAAAAATTCATCAAATGTGGTCCAAAATAAAAATTGAAGAAACTACCTAAAATTGAAACTCTAATCCAAGAACTGTAAGTTGGGGCCTTTTAAATGGTATTTTAAGATGTTAAGTATTCAGAAGCTACAACAATTCTTAAATGATACACAAAATGATGATAAAGGATGCAACTTAAGACTGCTTCAAGTTTTTTCATTGACTTAAATTATTTCTGTCTAGTTAAATTTAGATGCAAACAAAATATTTCAAGAGAAGTACATAGAAGAAAACTCAATTAAATCGAGTCACTAATCATAACCCTATACATATAATTGCTTTTGTGAGGATGCACTTTTGCTCCGATAGAAAATCATTCAACACAAAGATCAAGTCAAAACACATAACACATTTCATTCTAACCTTTCAGATATGTCTTTATTGCACTAACTATAATGGTACAACACCTTTTTCCCTTTATAAATAGAAACAAAGCAAATTATAAGGTTTAATCTACAACAAAATATTTTTTGAGATTAGCATCTGAGTAGAAAACCAAGCATAAAAACAAGGTTCTAGAATTTGTAGTAGTTTCAATGCATATCCATGTCATAGGAGCACACATACAGTTAGATTCATATATTATTCTTTTTCTGCAATAAATAAAAAATTATGATAAACATGGTAAGAAGATATGACAAATAAAAATTATGTACTTTCTCTTTATGTGAAATCTGACTCTGTACCAAAATATGACGCAAGTTTATATAGTCTTCTTTATTTATGATAAACAATAAAAACTAAAATTGTTTGGCGTTTATTGGAGAAACATGCATGTATGTTAAATCTTGAGCTTCTTTGAGAGAAAAATAAACCCAAAGTGTTATTTGGAACAGAAAATTGGGTTATCATGAATGTTTTTTGCATCATACAGAATGACATGAAACTATTCGTATTCAAACAAAGAAAGAGTACTTTTTTGAGACCACAGGGGCTAATAGTTCAAATGTATCCACATTTGTGAGTCAAATGTATCCATGTATATCCATGAAACTGCTTCAAGCATTTTCATTGACTTAAATTATTTTTGTCTAGTTAAATTTAGATGCAAACAAAATATTTCAAGAGAAGTACGTAGAAGAAAACTCAATTAAATCGAGTCACTAATCATAACCCTATACATATAATTGCTTTTGTGAGGGTGCACTTTTGCTCCGATAGAAAATCATTCAACACAAAGATCAAGTCAGAACACATAACACATTTTATTCGAACCTTCCAGATATGTCTTTATTGCACTAACTATAATGGTACAACACCTTTTTCCCTTTATAAATAGAAACAAAGCAAATTATAAGGTTTAATCTACAACAGAAAAAATTTTGA
>JAOTQJ010168321.1:0-25925 GCA_025642045.1 Solanum sejunctum | reverse complement strand
GAAATTATGTTGGTATGATCTCGTTTGTATGATATGTTTGTTAGGAGGTTCTAACGCAGCGGTGACCTTGTCGGCCCGCATATGTATATATGTATATATGTTCATATGGAAATGTCTGGTACTGTTAGGTTCGCTGTTTGCAGGTAGGGTTGGTTAGAAAAATAGAGGAAACTTTATCGAAATTTTGGAAAATTCCTTAGTTGTAGTGGATAGAAATTCGGTATAGTGTATGTTTAGGTGTCCTATCGGCACCAATCACGGTCCCTGGCTTGGGTCGTGACAAAAATAATCTTTCCGTGATATGTACTAGTAATTATCAAGGGTCTGACTTAGTTGTTTGAGTTATAAAGGAGTACTGGATTAAAGAATCTTGAAGAAGGATGTTAAACTTCAAGTATCATCATCCTCAAGTGATGTTTGTGTTTAATCCACCCCTTTTAATTTCAAATAAAGATAAAAATTTTTGTGATGTATGGAAAAACTTTCTTGTTATATAATTTGAAGGATGAATCAATCACAATTACATAGTTGACTATGACTGCATTCGATCTTGTTTCTGCGGAGTCAATTTATCTCTAGAGCTTAGTTTCTCTGATTAACAAAATGATCGAGGACATAACAAGGGTCAAGGGTGCAGAAGCTTATAGGATGTGCATAATTGGGTTTTACATTTATAATATAGAACAGTACAACTCACAAGTCATGGAATTCAAATTAGATGAGAACTCATGATTATTACATTTCAAGTTTAGCCATATTTGTTATATGCAACTCAAGTTAGATGAAACCTATTAATGTAGCCAATTAATTTAAACTAGGAATAGCTAATCCTCGTCGGGAAACAATGTTAAGTGCTTGATACACTTGCATTTGCTTTTGTGCTGGACATAATTATTGATTTGCAAGTTGATGAGCCATTAAATTGTCACAACTCAACTTGACAAGTTATAATGACACCTACCAATGTCAATACAGACTCATAATCAAATGACATCCAAGTAATCTTAACCCCGATGAAGTAACCCAGTCTAGCTTCAGACTCCAGCTGCTCCTAGCCTCAGAGCTAGGTTGTGACATGGCCTTAGACTCAGGTAATGACCTGGCCTCAGACTTAAGCTATAGACCCGACATGGATTTGGACCGCGAATATGCTAAGACACTGCAATATATAGTCCGATAATGGCCTCAGACCATATATATAATCCAACATGACTGCCTCAAATGGTATGGCCTAAAACCAGGGGTATAATGTATGCAGCTAAACCTCAGGGGTATAGTTTATATTAGAATGATAAATAACTTATCACGGGAAATGCACAAGCCTTAGACTGTAGAAGATTTGACTCACAGTAACTTCCAAATCTGAGCAACCTTTAGTACATCGCATGAACTTTTCTTAGAAGTAAAATGGATCATATATATATCCATGTTCTCATCACAACATGGCCTATGTTAGGTATTAAGTCTACAAACTTAAGTCTGTTGGTCCTATCTACAAGGATCTACACCTCTCAAGTCACACTAGATGAATATATATATAACAGTCTACGATCTCTGAACAACGCATGCCTAGGGAATCACTAGCCTAAGCCTAGGCTAAGTTACAAACAATCATGAGATAACCAGAATTACAATAGATAACCAATGCATCATATTACATAAATCTCAAAATGTCAAACAAATACTCTGTCAACCCTAATTATTGACCTCATACTAGTTTTCTGCTCAATATTCATGCTACTCAGACTAGATTCACATATTCTAACTCAATCTATAAGAATGGAAGCTATAGCCTACCTGAATGCTAATCACGCATGCTCCAAACCAATGTGCAGAAGCCTGGCCCTTCCATGCATCCTCAAAATACTATTAATGTGTAAAAAATAGGATTGTGATATAAGTACAGTCGTATCAATAATAAAATCTCAAGATACATGGAAAAGATAAAGTCCTAAAGAGTAGGATAAGGTAGGACCCATATTCAAAATTCCAAAACAAATCCTGTATAATGGTTCATACAACTATCTGAGTGCATATCTTAAATTAGAGCTCAATTCGAGACCAAAACAATACTAAACTATCCAACACAAAAGTGACACTTCTTTTTGGAATTTGACAATTTTGGTAGTAGCTATTCCATCAAATTGAGTAAAATATCACAGCGTGAAGTTTCTAATAAAATCAAGTTGAATTTGGACATGGCCATTAATAGCAGGCAAACTTGTACTCTGCGAACAGAAGAAAAAACTGTCCCAACCCACCATAACTTAATAGCATAAAGATACAATTCAAAAAGGCTCGCAACAACTCGGCTGCCTCAAGCCACGACTCTCAAATGTTACTTCATGGCCCTAAAAATTAATAAAATGACAAAAACATAAAAACGTGAGTGAGGCAATTGGATGGAACTCACCTCAATCAAAATGATTCAATTTGTTGAGAAGAAAAATATGACTCAAGGGCCAAACACCATCCCAACTCTGCAACTTCAAGAAAATGTGCTAATACAAACCTAGTTAGTAGGAGCCAATTTGCATCTTTAAACCATGCAATTCTGAGACAAGTAGGTAGACAACCTCACTTCAAAGTGATTCAACCATGTACTTAGATTAATAACTAGTTGACACAAAAAAAATTCTTTCAACCATAATGAGAAATAGCACAAAACAAAGCTTGCAATGACAAAAACATCTCCAAATTTGATGCAAGGAAGAATCAAGCTAGAAGGGTATATTTTCTTACCTTAAAAGTCTTGTAGAGTTCTTAAATCGCTACTGGACGTTTTACATTTATAAAATGGTGAAGATTACCCTTTTTGATAGAAAAAAATTCATTTCTAAAAGAGTCAAAAGAGAACCTTTTTAAAGGCTAGTGGTGAGCATTGGACGTCTTTGGATCCTTTTGGTGTACATCTGTATAATTGATTGTCTTTTGTTATTTGGGACTTGCCTTATATATTATTTTGGCTTGTATATGTCTAGATGTATTTAGACTCAGTTATGTTGTATCGAGTCTATAGTAATTTTGTACAGATGACTTCCAAGTCTTGGAGGTTGGTCTAGTATGTTGTAAACTGATATATCAGGTATATGTTCTATCAGTTCATATTGGTTATCAGTTCATTTCAGCAGGGTTACCCATTTCTCTAACACTCTTTACTAGCTATTCTTCGTCAAGGATTAGGATAGCCTATCGACGGTAAGGTAGTCACCATCATGACCTGCATGACACACAATTCTTTAGTCAACCACATATCTAGCCTAATTTGGTCATTTTGGAGTTGATGAAACTGGCAAAATTTTGTTCTAAAGCTGTTTTCCTGGACTTTAACTCAGAATGAACTTTTCAAGCTATAACAGGACTTCCAATATGTAAACTGTACAAAAACTAAAAGAACAAATATGCGACCTAGCTATCAGTGTCAGCAAGGTATAAATGACCTAGGGTCTCTGTAGAAAGGCTAAAACACATAAATGATCTAGAGGATCATGGCATTAATTTAGGAAGCAATGAATATATAAATCTTAGGCCAAGGTAACTTATGAAAAAATTATGGAAAAATATTATCAGTAGAAAGAAAAAGAAAGCAAGAGATGTGCCTATTAGTTAGACTAGGAGAAGCGCATGGTTATACTTCATATGTAAAGCTTGTCTTTCGAATTAAGACAAGATTCATCTTTGGTACATGTTAAATATAGACTATGCATGGGATAGCCTTGCTTCTGCTACTTTCTAAATCTGGATTTCTATTTCCCTTAGTTTAAGTAGATGTACATTGCTTTAATTATCATGTGACATATCAGTTGTATCATTGAATTTTCAGGAAATGAAAGCTGATGTTAGAAACAACTGATTCATGCCCAATACTGATAATGAGTGCATATATCAAAATGATGAAGTGTCTCTTTTCCTTGTTCTCAATGTTTGAAAGGTTGTGCATAGTATCAGGTTGAACTTGGCCTGACTAGAAGTTAATATCCCTTTCGTTAAGGTTGTTTTGTTGTATCTCATTTTAACTAGGTCAAAATAGTGTACAACATATTGGTGATTCCTAAATTTAATTACTATTATAGGAGTCAACACCGAATTATTTACAATGAATTAGGGGATCTAAAATTGTTTAAAGTTAAACTCCATTTTAAGGCCTTACTAAACATGATATTCAGGTTCAACTAATCTTAAAAAGAAGGGGCCAGGATTATGTACTTAATAGAATAAAGCAGTAAGTTTTACGTATTTTAAAATAATGTGGAATTAGAGAACTTATGCACTTGAATACATGAAACAAGGCAATCATAAAAAAGTGTGGCCTTGTTGTACAGAAAACATTTTTTTCGTTGAAATCTTTATTTTTAAAAGTAAATCATTAAGATCGTTTAGTGTACCAAATGAATTAGAACAATTTCGGGACTTCCTATTATTTGCAAACAATTTTTCTTAAAATAACCCAAGGCGAAATTTGACTTTAATAGAATTTAAGAAATCCATTTAACTCTAAGCGATGACTAATTTGAAAGAAAAGTTTAGGATCCCGATGAATTCAAGAACTTTCAAGTTAATGAATAACATTTTCATTGTAAAATCTATGAATCTAACTAATAAGAGTTGGGCAAAAACATTGTTATGGTTTGTTTTTAACAAAAGTATTGGAAGCAAAATGAGTAATTGAGCAATTTTTTAACTTAGTTATGTTGGTTTCTTAAGTTTAAAAGAAAAAAAGCTCTCTCTTATGTGATAAAAGAAAGTAATTTTATTTTGAGGTAAAGAAAAAACTTTTAAGTGAATAAAGAAATTCCATAACTGAATGATGTTAATCATAAGTTCCAAAAGCTAATCCCAAAACTTTAAATAAACCCCAAAAACACATGCATTAACAATTAATCGTAAAGAGTTAAAAAGAGTGAATAATAAAAGAAAATGAAATTATGAGACTAAGTAGATCCAAACAATTTTCACTTGCTTTCTTGCTATTTGGTGCACATCTGAGGAAGAATATGTAGGATGACTTCAAGTGATAGTAGCGTTAAGTCTTGCCTCAATGTCTTGAGACTCTATTCATGAGAGTCTCGAATCAACCATTTCCTTTTAAGTGTACGTGTAAAGAAGGGCAATGATAAAAATTTACAAGGCAAAGATGCACTTACTCACTATATTAAAATGAAATACTCATGTTAGAAGACCAAGATCTTTTCCAAATATAAAATCATACAATCTGCCATATCTTTAAGCCATTAAACAAGAAGAAAAAAAAAATAAAATAAAGAAATTTCAATCAAAATCAGTAACTATGCTTTTTGGAAGGTGAGATGAAAAGATCATTATCAATGCTATTAAGGGAGGAAGCATGTATATATTATTATCTTCAAGAAATCATGAAAAAGAATATTCTCTATTCAACAACAAAAAGCTGCAAAACTACTTTAAAATAATAGGATCTAACCCAAAAGTCACAAACCTTTTTACTCTAGCTCATACACAACACAGAGACAAAACTTTAATATATAATTCATGTAACATTATCCGCATCAGATAACATGGAAAAGTCTACTTAAGGAAACTAAATTGAATTCAAATGCAATCGAGCTCATTATTAGAATCTTGTGCAAAGTATATTTGTACAAGCGCCATAAATTGTAATAATATTTATATGCAATGATATGCATGCTGCAACGGATACATTGGCAGTTGTTCAAATACTTTAGACACAATTTGTAGTCTATAAAGATAAAATGCACAAAATATTTAAACAAATAAAGCAACACACAATTTTTTGGCAGGGGAGATTTATTTACCACTAGAGAAAGCAAAATACAAGACCTCTAAATCACAAAGTATATTAAATTATCAAAAATTAAAATTAGATTTAGATCTTATATTTTTTTGCACGGTGAACTAAGGAGTTATCATAGGTCTCAAATCTACCCTCTTTGAAATAAAATTTAGCAATACTGAGAAAAGAACAAAGAATGTTTTGCAAGAACATATGTGGATGTAATAAAATGGTGTTCTTGTGGGTGTCCAAGTTCATCTATCTTCTTCTTTTCTTTTTTTTTTTGCCAAGAAATTATGGGGTTTATTCATAGGAGAGGGATTGAAAATTAAGGATCAAACCTCTTCAAGATGGTGGAAAATTGAAAAGTTTTAAATTTCAAATCTGGTCAAAGGTGAACATTGGGAAGCTTCTACACTAAAAGGCAGCAAAATCATTAATTCTTGCGGATATTGCATCAGAAGATGAAAATAAAAAAAAGACGAGGGAGGGTGAATGTTGGAATTATAAAAATGTAAAGATAATTATTTTGTAGCAAAGGGCGTGCAATGATTTATTGCCACAATAGGGGTCATTTAGGGTTAGGAAAGTAGGCCAATTGGACTGAATATATGGTTTGTTTAAGAGTTTAGTTGCACTATATATGACTGAATTTTTATGACTTTTTCAACCTTTATATTAATTCTTTTTGTTCTTCTAAATTAATAATTAGCGCAATATATATTATGTAATGATGATAATTATACAAAATGTAAATTATTATAATTAGTTTAACAAGTACGAACCTTGAAATAAATTAATGACAACCGATTTTAAGAAAGATGATAATAAAGAATTAGTCATAGTATTGACAGTAGACTAATCAACAACAACAACATACCCAGTAGAATCCCACAAGTGGGGTCTGAAAAAGGTAAAATGTGAGTATATTTTACCACTACCTCATAAAACTAGAGAGACTGTTTTCTGGAAACTCTCGTCACGAATAGATAGCACACTAATAATAGTAATAATAATAAATAAAAATCTATTAATAGTAGCAATAATAGATAATAATATTGAAAATGTATTGCTAAAATAAAAATAGTAGAAAAAATATAATGTATTCAACTTATTAATAATTTAGACATCAACGAAATAAATAAGAAGGAAGGAGGGGAAAAATTTGGTATCAATATGTTTATTTATTATCTCAAATCATGATTTCTTCAATTTGTAATACTTTAATAAAATAGTGTTTTTTTTTAAAAAAAAAGGGAAGGGAACTTAGTTTTAGATTTTTATGATGTCAACTTACGCTTTATCAGATGTTAATATTTCTCCAGTTCTATTTGACAGCAGTCACAAAGTTGTAGTTTGTCAAAATTTTTGCTTAGATTCCTAATACTTTTGTGACCTGAAGAAGGCCATGCTGAAGAAAAAGCAAGAACAATGTGTTATACGATCCAAATATAATAATAGTAGTTGAGCAACTCCATGTTACTACTTTTTTCATGCTTTATACAATTTGCTTCTCTAAGCAATTGTCTTAACTTAAAACATGTTTGTGTATTTATAACCAACATAGAGCATAGAACGAAGTAATCAAATCAAAAAGAATGAATAAAAATAAGAAATTAATTTATTATTTTTGTTCCATGTATTGGTGAAAAGAACATGGCTTACAGCTGCGATAATTACCTCTAGTGTCAAAAACATTATTTGTAGTGCCTATAGCTAGTGATGCATACAAGAGTTTGTTTCTACTTACTTTCATAATGTGGTCGATCATATCACTTCCTTCAATAGCTTCAGCTTCTACATTTATTTTTATTACAAAATTTATAGTCATACCTAGTATTTATATTATAATCGTAGGTAGAGATATTTGGGGATATTAGAGATATTTAGGAATCATTTCTAATTTTATTTCCTTAGATAGATTTATTTGTACACCTATAAATTATTCTTATTCTTGGAATAAGATGACAAGGAAAGTGATCTGTTTGTCTCTATATTTTATATTGTATCAGAGTTGTCATTCCTGCTGTCATGCCCCAGAAGGGTAAGCTTGGCGTGGCCAGCATCTCAGAGACTATTACTAATCCCCAAGCAAATCACTCGGCTTTATCACATTCATTCAATCAAGATCCAATAGCGGAAGACAACAATTATTAAGAGTACTTAATGAAAAGCAATGGTAAAACGAAAATCAAAGGTTAAAGGCCAAACAATCTATCCATAAACTAAGTAAGAGTAGTGTGAAAGAAATTAGCCAAAATAACATCCAATCACAACTCGATAGTCTAGTCTATGAAGCCTCTAATAATCAGACTAAATGGTGACAATTATGGTACATGGCTACATCAAAATAAATTTAAAGAATAAACTCAAAGCTGGAAGAGAAAACATAAAATCCTCCAAAAGCAGTGGAGGACTCATCAATTAGATGAATACAATGGGTTCTAAACGGAGGGCCTATTGATGATTGTTAGTACCTTTCTCTGTATTACGAGAAGATGCAGGCCCAAATGCACGTTAGTACATAGAATATACAAGTATGTAAAATGATAGAAAGAAACATGTAAAAGATGAATAACATCAACTCAAATAACTTAACTTAAGAAGTAGGAAACTCAACTATCAAGTCAAGAGTCTAAAGTAAGAATGCAGTTTAGGAAATGACCACTCATATACCATCAAACCAAATGTACTCAAAGTACTGTTAAGACCTATATGGTAGTTCCTCTAAACGAAAACCACCACCTATAAGCCAATAATGATACAACTAAGTATTATTATTGCCACATTCATCCAATACCTTACAAGGGTATACGATATCCAATTAGTAGACCATAATCAATAATGTCAAGGCATCTTTTTGGGACAATAGGGAAATATCTAATTTTATGATTTAGTTCCCTCCTACACTGGCCACGTATTTATTAAGTTCGAGTTGGACTTGCTCTTCCTCAAGTCGATGCTTAATACTCCTCCAAGACTCAACAATCTCATAATATGTAAGTATCCAGACTTTGTACGACCTTACTGGAGCTTGGAAATTTTGTTTCAAAAATATTTTGGACCAAGATTATGCTTCATGGGGCCTTCACAGTCTATATGGTGCTATACGTACCATGTCGAGCCTCTTTGAAGTAGCGCTTGGACTCGTGTGGGGTGTGAAGGCCTTAGTGTGGAGTTTGAGACCAAGGCATACCACACTTGTGTGACACCCCGTAACTCTATGCTCTAATATATCCATACTTTAAGCTTTATTTGTGCAGGTGAGGAGTGTATTAGGGTCATGGAAGACTTCTAGTACTAAGATGAGTTCAGGACTTCCCTACGAGTTGAGTTTTGGGTACTGGCTCATGCAAGGGTCAATTTTAAATGAGCATAACGTTTAGCATCCTTAGAACTAAATAGCCCACAATATGTAAAAAGAATGCCCTTTGAGTTAGTGAAATGACCCCCCAAAGAGCCCAAAAATATGCCTCGAAAGTGCCCAAATTCATAATTTCTAGATATCTCAAAATTTATGCGTGATATCAAAAATTTGACTTCATATTCAAGTTCAATGGGAAACATTGAGCTAGATATGGGTGTAACCTCGATTTTAGAGCAACAATATCAAAATTTGAAATTCTAAAGTTGATGATTTCCAGTGAAGAATAGCACCC
The DNA here is from genome assembly GCA_025642045.1 of Solanum sejunctum. NCBI lineage: Eukaryota > Viridiplantae > Streptophyta > Magnoliopsida > Solanales > Solanaceae > Solanum > Solanum sejunctum. The sequence goes on along the minus strand of JAOTQJ010168321.1, from coordinate 16,496 downwards.
AAGGCGCGACGCGCCAAGGGCTCGCCTCTCATTGTATTTTGTGGACTATTTTTATTAGTTTGGTCCAAGACTTTTGGGTCTTAGGCCTAAGTCTGTTCATGCGTAAAAGTACCTATACTTATCCATATTTCACCTTTATATCATAGAGAACATTCCCCAATACTCTCTCAAGCACTTACAAAAATATTCCACCCCAAAATTCAAGTCCCAAAACTCATCCAGATCTTAAGGATTTCACTCAAGCTTCAAGTCTCCATTTCCAATCTTACTCAAGGATTCTCCAAAGTCAAGGTATGTGGGTTTCAACTATTAGGTCCTTTCACCCATGGTGCTTAAGCTTCCTTTTTACCTAAATTACATGTTTCTAAGTTTATTTTACTTATGGATCTTCTCTTATGAACTTGACTATGAACTATGTTGTAGTTTTGTAAAAGTGTTACTGTTTAAGCATCTTTTGAGCCATGAATCATAGATATATCTTGAGCTTTGAAGAATGGTTTTGCTGTATGTTACATGAAGGTATCACCATCTTGGTGGGTGGTTTTACATTATGTTTTCTTACATGATTTCATTCTTGAATTGCATGGTTTTACACTAGCATTGTACATTTATCAAGTATTTGATAAAATGTTCAGTTAATGTATCTTAGTTTTTGAAGGCCTAATACTTGACATATGAGTTAAGTAACTTTATGATGATGGAAAGGTGATTTGAATGTGTTGATTCCTAAGAAATATCATCATGTTGTGAGTTGACCATACCCAATTAAGGGGTGATGCCTCAGTCGCCTAAGATGGGGGTGGTAAGCCCTTAACCAATTGAGAGATTGGTACCATAATCGCCTAGGATGGGGGTGATAAGCCATCAATCAATTGAGGGGTTGGTACTTCAATTATCTCGGATGGGGGCGGTAAGAAATTCTCAAGATAGGTACATGTTTTACAAGTCAAGTGACTTCATGATGAATATGGTCTATCCAGTATGTTATGAGTTCATGAAATTATCTATGATTCTACAAGTATGAAGCTAAGCCCTTTTTCAAAGTTTATACCTATTTTGAGCCTTCTGATGTTAATGCAAAGGTAATGTTTGATGATGATCTATTCTTATATCTTGAAGTTGGGCTCACCACTAGAGGTCAAAGATGTTTAAGAGTTACTCATGTCATCATTCTATGTTTTTCGTAAGTTATTAAAGTTATGATTATTCCAATTATTTCATGGTATTAGGCATAGCACCAATGGATGGAGGGTTTGATCTCTTTCCTTGAATTTTATGCCACCATAGGAACATGTTATATCCTTGCAATACTAGTGGATCAATTTAGTTCACTTTCTATTGAAGTTCGTCCCAAAATGGGATGGGCTCCCATAAGGTGAAATTACTCATGAAATCCTCTTCGAAATTGGGTGGGCTCCCATAAAGAAGGTTACTTCTTCGAAATGCTATAGGCTCCCGTAAGGTGAGGTATGGTTGACCTTTGTAAGTAGACCACCTCTTATCGGTGAGGGGTAGTCATCGGGATTCTACGTTGTAGCTCATTTGGTCTTATTCTATGTTGGTTGTGGTCTTTTCCCAAACTTATGTATTATGATCTGTAAAAATTGAATGATTTGCAAAGCATGATTTACTTAGGCATTGATCATACATGCCAAATTACTATTATGCTATCTATTGCTTATCATTATGCATTTTGATTACGTTGCCTATCTCTTGTTGCATTGCATCCTACATACTTATTACATTTAAATGTACTAATGCATACTCTATTCCTACATGATATTAACATGTAGGAACCAAATCTCTTATTGATTCTCCTTCATATTGCTAGACAAATTTTTCAAGTTAGCCTGTTGAGTCCTCATATCCGGGGATAAGATCTATCTTCTTTCATGCTTATGCTTAGACTATATATTGTTTATTTTGGAATACTTATGGTCATTACTATGAGGGTTAGACCGGTTACTTGTCTTGGCCTCCGCTAAGTTCTATGTCTAGAGGTGTTATTGGACAAGTTGTGTATTATGCTTGAGTTTTGACTCATCTGTGTTATTTAAGTATTAAACTCTCTCCCTTAGTCCCAATTTCCATTGTTTATGTTTTCTCTTATTTTTTATTCTTGCTTCCATGACCAAGGATGTGAATATAATATGCTAAAAGGTTTGTTTGGGGTTTCCTCGGGTTTCTCATTTGCTGTGTTACGTCTAGGCCCTAGTTTGGGTCATGAGAAACTTGGTATCAGAACACTAAGTTGTTAATGATCTAACACATTGCATCAATTAGAGTTTTATTCATGGTTGTGAAGCGCATCACGATTATAAATTAGAGGGTATGGAGTGTTTTAGAAAATGTTTGCCTTCTTCTTATCCTATGTTATGCTATAGGATTAAAGGTACGATTTTCCCCCTAACGATTGTTCTTCCTATGCTAGATCATGCCTAATACAAGAGGGAGAAGAGCTCGCACACCTGATGTTATTACTGGTATGTTAAAGGTTTTTGATTTGATATGCATGCTTTAATAGTTCCAAAGGTCACTATTTCTTTCTACTACTTTGTTGCTAGTAAGATTCATGAGTGTCCCAAATAGTCATATGAGTCTATTATTGTTCGAAAGGTCTATATGGGTTACCCTATGTTCTTATTACATAAAGTCTTGTCCTGTGATCTTGATTGAACTTGGCTTGATGGGTTGGAGTTCTTGGGTGGTTTAGCTACAAACATATCATGCTTCCAATGGGTGTAGAGCCCTTAAGGTTGTAATATGATTATTAAGGATAAACGATCTATTTGGTAAAGTACAATGGGCTAGTCACTATTCTAAGATTGATCTTCGGTTCGAATTTTGTCCCCAAGCGAGGATGAGGATAGGTGATTTCCCCAAGTGTCTTTTTGGACTAAGAGTGAGCATTTTGAGTCATGGTGGGGTTGATTGGTTGACTAATACACCGATTATGTTTATGGGTTTCATGAATAGTATCTTAAAATCGTACATTGTCATGGTTTTGGTGGTCTCTAGTGATGGAGTGTTGACTTATTTAGAGCTTGCAAATTTTTGGGGTAGTGTTATAAGTCTTGGGGAATAAGATGTTATTTGCTAATTATGACAAGTGTGAATCGTGGGTTAAAAGAATGTGGTTAGAGCTCCTTAAGGATTTTGATATGAATGTACATTATTATCCTAGTAAGGCTAATATTGTGGCAGATGCTTTGAGTAGGGTATCTATGAGTAGCCTAACATATGTTGATGGTGGCAAAGAGGTGACTAGAGAGGTCCATCTGTTGGCTAGATTGGAGTTAGATTGGACGAGGTTGGCTATGGTGGTATAGTGGGGGATAATATTTCTAGATCTTTCTAGGTTGATGAGGTCAATGCAAAAGCAAGACCTCGAACCCCCCTTGTTAGAGTTGAAGACTTTGGTGAGAGATGATAAAATGGGGGGGGGGGGGGTTTCTCCCAAGGGGGAGATGGTGTTATTAGATATTAAAGTAGGCTATGTGTGATTGTGTTAATGATTGGGTTCACTTAGAAGTCCCACCCAAAAGGGGTGTTCTCTGGTTTAGCATGAAATAGAGTTGTGTTTGTTGTTTGTTAATCCTGATAGAGTATTGAGTAGGATTAATGAGGTTGCATGCGAATGGGAATTGCCTATGGATATGGATATGGATATGGTTCATCCGGTTCTTCATGCTTCTAGGTTGAGGGATTTGTTAGTGACTCTAGTGCTATAGAACTCCTTGAGGTTTTGTGTATTATGGAGGATAAGATGGCTTAAGAAAAGGTCCCGGTGGAGGTATTGGATGGAAGGGTGAAAGAGTTGATTAATAAGGATGTAGTGTTCATCAAGGCCCTTTGGAAAGATTGTCAAGTCGAAAGTGTCTCTCGGTGAGCCGGAGTAGGCATGGAAAATCAATATCCATACCTCTTTCACTCAATTCAAGCGATGATAACAAATCAAGTCCTCTTTATGATTTAAAAGCTTATGTTTCAGCCTTATGTCATTTCCATGCATTCATATTTATTTTGACAAGTTCATGATGATTTTGACGCTTATGTTGCGATTTTGAAAATGATGTTTTAAATGTATTGTTGTATTCTTGTTGGGACTGATTTATCCATAATTACTCTTCGTATGTATGTTTCTTTGACATTTAGGGATGAATATTCCCAAGGGACAGATATTGAAATGATCCCAAAAAGTGCCTGAAAATGTGCCTTAGAAATGCCCATAATCGTAATTTCCATATATCTCAAAATCCGTGTGTGATATCAAAAATCTAACTTTATATACTTGTTGGGGGGAAACATTAAGTAGAAGATGGGTCTAACCCCAATTTAAGAGTGTAACAGCCCACGTCTTACAATACTAGTACAATTCAAATGAAACATAACATGGTTTGGTCAAATTAGCGCTAATTTTTAAAAGTGCTTGAATCTTGTGTTAATGGGCTATTTTGTGTGTCTGACGCTTATGCGGGTCGAGTATATACATGTTTTTTGTCGAATTGAGGAGATCACCGCCTTAAATGAAGTAAAATAATTGAGTTGCTTGTAGGACTTAAGAAGCTAGCAGGTGAGTCCGCCTTACTTGCTTAGCTTAAATTTGGTATCCAAACGGAGACGAGGCTCAACGTCAAATTTGTCCAAGTCTGATTATGAATAATGTCCGTGTAAGGGTGTGATTCTAACCCATGTTTTAGTATCATTAATGGACTACATTTTTAGCCCAAAAAGTATAATAATAAGGTCCCAAATGCACCACAACGCACTTGGTTAATTGGACCCAAACTAAGTGAAGAGAAAGTTGAAAAATGGGCAGCCCAAGACCATGAACTTGGAGTCCCTTTTAGGCCCAAGTGTAATGGTAAAGCTGATGGATAACAAGATTGAAAATATGTGGTATAAGGTGTTCAAAAGGTCAAGAGAAGTTCAGCAAAAGACCCCTTTATAAAGGGCTCAAAAGCAGTTCCCACATGCCATTTCTCAACTTGAACACACAAAAATCAGATTGCTCTCTAAATTTCCTCTCAACTTTTCTTAACTTGTAAAGCAGCTAAAAGGGACTTCTAGGGTTCTTGGAGAAGACCTACACCTTGAAAAAAGTGGTAAGTAAGCTTACACATGTGTTTAGTATTTTTTGTTTATCAAAATCAAAGAAACAAGTTAATCACACATATGCTGAAAATTCTGGACAGTCTGTATGCTAAGGATTCTTGTGCACTTTTTTTTGTTAATTAAGAGGTTTTTCTCTTGTTTATTAGATTTATTATGAATTAATACTTATGTATTTAACAAAGGTTGGTCTTACCGTAATGTAACAAGTCTAATTAAACACTTTTACAGTCCGCAAAAGTGAGTCCTTATATGATATCGTAATTGTGTGCTTAGTATGAACTTGTGGAGTGTTGGATAGAAGGGTATTGCCTCACGTCCTTAATGACTGATTTGTTACTGTTATAAGACTGGTTCAAGGATTTTTGTATGTTTAAATTTTTCTGGAATAGTTTCGTTAGAGTTGGAATAAGTTTGGAATTGTTGACGTCGAAATGTAGCGAAGGAAGGTAACGTTATGCAGTCCATTTTTAGATTGTGTAGAATTGTTATGCGTTGTGCTTTGCGGGCTGTTGTAAGGTTGTTCTAGAAGTAAAATGGTATGTATATTATGTGTACATGAAAATACATATTAGAAAAATACGATTAAAGGCAGAAAGGTTGAAGGAATACGCTCGGGTTTATAAATGCCCGCTTGCTGTCCGTGTATTGTTTTCTTATGTGATTGGTCTGCCAAATGTATTTATTGGCTGCTAATACTAATTTTATCACCAACTATCTTGTAGATAAGTATTTATAGAAATATAAGGTTGTATCTAGGTAGTAACAAGGTCATACAATGAGGTATGTAAGGCTACTTGACTTCGTATTATTTGGCATGAAACATAGATCTTTCCTTGGCACATAAAGGCATCTACCAACTTTGACACAATTATTAACCATATCTACCCTCTTGTACAAGTTCATATTCTCCCATACATAGTCACCTTCAAATATGCAAACATACATGGATACCAAGCCACATGAGTCCTTATTGCTAAATAAAGTTCACGAGTTGTCTCATTTCATATGTATTCCATTATTTTTGTAATGTACTCTTTTCATTGTGATATTGTCTTATATTATTATTTACATGTCATATGCTACATCTATAGTCTCATAGTTTCAGTATTATGACCACCAAAGGAATCATCTCAAAGGTAATTGAAAGATAAAGTATACAATTTTTGATGGGTGGTAGCGCGAGGGGTTAAAGAAGAACCTAGCCAGGGATGAACCTGATATAGTTCACCACTGATTATTGGTCAATTGTATTACAGATATGCATAGATTTTATAGTACAAATAAAGTAATATAAAAAACATAAAGTACATAATCCCACAGTATAAATGAAGATGGTCTCTTATGCTACACCAGTGTATAGTTTCACTTGAGTTGTTATATCATATACAGTGTTTCTTGCCTTACATACTCAGTATATTATTTTGTACTGACTTCCCTTGCGAGGGACCTGTATTTCATGTTGCAGATATAGGTGCTAGTAGATCTCCCTAGTAGGAGCATAGGATATTCAACAACTGTTACCAAGCTCCAATTTGCTTTGGGGCTTGGTATGTGTCTAGAGCTTATATGTTTGTATTGCACAGTTTGTTGAGGTGGGGCCTGTCTAGACCCTTATTAGATATTTTTCTTTATTTAGAGGCTTTCTAGACTATCTAAATCAAAGTGTGATCATGTCTCATGCTTTAAACACTATGGGCCCAACAACCTAGCCATACGCATTTCCTTTTGGCTTGTTGTCATTGTTTATTTGCCCAATAGCATATCAAACATGTATGCCAAAATTTTTGTAGAATTTCAGACTAGGTTATAAAGGAATTTGGCTTAGTAAGTGTTCACGTGCCTCTATCGGGCATGAGTCACGACCCCCGGGGTGGGGTGTGACGCCTAAAGCTATAGAAGAATGGGGCTCATTAACATTCAGATATGGAATAAGTCAGTACTTATAACATGAATAGAAAGTGCATAGATACAGGTTGGTTCTCTCGAGCCTTATTGGCATCGGGTGCTAATCTGCCCTAACGGGACTTAGGGGCATGACAAAAGTGGTATCAGAGCGGGTCATCCAAGGAAGTCTACAAAGTCGTGTCTATGTAGAATCTTGTTTATCAATGCATTGTATACCACATTTATAAGCAGGAGGCTACATGACATTTAGGAGTTATTGCTTTCTTTTCATTCTTTAGATCATGCCATAAAGCCAAGTGTAATAGGTGCATTATGACTAATTCCTAAATTGTTTGTATATTGAGTATGCCAGGAATAAGGCAAAACAAAGGTAAAAGGAAAGGAGTAGAAGTGGTGGTTGGTATACCCAGCCAGGTGAGGCAACGAGATGAGGGTTGAGAGGAGCCTTTATCACAGACATCTCCAACTCTCCAACACCTAATGATTCGGGATGTAGTGAAATTCCCATAGAACCACCTGTAGATGGTAGAGTGCAGGATCTAAGAAAAGCAGTCCCACTATTGACTAGTATAGTTATTGGCAAAGGTTAAAGGAAGGAAGGTCCAGTTATGGGTACAAGTGATACAAATAAGGCAGTTGGTACCAGGATGTGTGATTTTCTTAATTTAGACCCTCCATCCTTCACTGGGTTTTATCCTAATGAAGATCCCCAAGACTTTGTCAATTAGATTCAGCGTAGTTTAGATGTTATGCTTGTGAATGGTATAAAAGCTGTCGAGTTAGCGACATATAGGTTGAAGGGTGTGGCTATATTGTAGTATGAATCTTGAAAGCAATCTAAGGGTATAGATGCACCTCCAATTACATAGAAAGAATTCAAAGAGACATTTCTTAACCATGATTCCATTAGAGATTCGAGAGGCCTGCGCAGATCAGTTTCTGAATCTCCACCTAGGAAATATAAATGTGAGAAAGTATAGTCTTCAATTTAATTCCCTGGAAAGGTATGCTCCTAATATAGTTGCTACAATGGCAGACAGAGTTTATTGATATGTAGATAGGTTGGATACATATCTAGTCAGAGACTGCACCATTGCTTCCTTGAACAAAGATATGGATATAGCAAGAATATAGGTTGTTGCACAAAAATTGGAGGATTAGAGGCAGAGGAGAAGGACACAAGAGTTAGAAAGGGGGCAGGCCAAAAGCGCCAGATCTACAGGGCAGTTTACATCACCACAAGGTGAGCTTAGGCCTCAATTTTTTAATAGACTGTCTAGGTCATCATCCTCCGACTTTGTAGCCAGTGCTCCACCATAACTTTAAGGGTCCCAAAGTAGTCAATCTGGACAATGAGGTAAAGGACAGGGTGCCCGGATAATGGGTTATTCGGTAGGCCAACCAATAACACCTAGGCAGCCTTGTAAATAGTGTGGAAGGAGTCATCTGGGTATATGTCGTGTTAGGACAGATGTTTGCTATTGGTGTGGTGCACTAGGGCACATGATAAGAGATTGCCCAAGGAGACATTTGGGTGGCATGGCATAATATACGAGATCAGTTGTTGCATCATCATCATCAGTTCCTCCAGTAGGTAGGGGTCATCAAGCATCTATGGGTCGTGGTAGAGGTGTTAGAGGGGTAGCTAGCTCTAGCGGGGTTCAAAATCATACTTATGCATTGGGAAGTCAGCAAAATTTGAAAGTTTCACCATTTGTAGTCACAGGTACATTATCCATCTTTTCACATAACTTATATGCATTAATTGACCCTAATTCTACACTATTATACATCACTGTACTATTTTCTAGAAAGCTTAAGAGAGCACCCAAATTATTGAACAAACCATTTGAAGTGTCTATACCAACTAGTGAATCTATTATGGCTAGAAGGGTTTATTATGACTGTGTAGTAACATTTTGTAGCTCTGACATATTGGCTGACCTAATTGAGTTAGAAATGGTGAAATTTGATGTTATAATGTGTATGGATTGGTTAGCTTCTTGTTATACCACTGTGGATTGCCGAACTAAGAGAGTATACTCTCACTTTCCAAATGAGGCAATTCTTGAATGGGAAGGCAATATTGGGGTACCAAAGGGTACATTTTTCTCTTATTTTAAAGCCAGAAATATGATATCTAAGCAGTATATATGTCAATTCATTAGATTAAGGTACATGGGGGTAGATTCGCCGACTCTTCAGTCAGTTCTAGTAGCGAATGAATTTGTCGATGTGTTCCTTGAAGAATTCCCAGGCTTACCTCCTGAACGAGAAATACATTTTGGCATTGACTTACTTCCAGGCACTCAAATTATTTCCATACCTCCATATAGAATTGCCTAGATAGAATTGCATGAGTTAAAAGAGCAGTTAAAAGACTTATTTGAAAAGGGCTTTTTAAGACCTAGTGTGTCCTCTTAGGGTGCACCAATGTTATTTGTACGCAAAAAGGATGGCACCTTGAGAATGTGTATTGACTATCAATAATTGAATAGGGTGAAAATTAAGAATAAATATCCTTTCCCCAGGATTGATGATTTATTTGATTAGTTATAGGGTGCCAAATGCTATTCAAAAATTGATTTGACATCAAGTTATCACCATGTGAGGGTGAAGGAACAAGACATACCCAAGACAGCTTTCAGAACACTCTATAGTCACTTTGAATTTCTTGTTATGTAATTTAGTCTAACACATGCACCAGCTATTTTTATGGATCTGATGAACATGGTATTTAAGCCATTCTTGGATGTGTTCATGATAGTGTTCATAGATGACATGTTAGTATATTCAAGATCAGAAGAGGACCATGCAGATCACTTGCGATAGGTGTTACAGGGTCTTCTTGATCGATAGTTGTATGCCAAGTTTTCTAAATGAGAATTTTGGCTAAAATGAGTGGCATTCTTAGGTTATATTGCATCTGACGAGGGAATAAGGGTTGATCCACAAAAGATAGAAACTGTGAAAGATTGGCCATGACCAACAACACCCACTAAAGTTTAGAGCTTCCTAGGCTTAGTAGTTTATCACAGGAGGTTTGTTGAAGGTTTTTCTTCTATTTCTGCACCCCTAACAAAACTGACACATAAGGCAACCAAGTTCCAATGAAATGATGCATGTGAAAGGAGCTTCTAGGTGCTGAAAAATAAGCTAACTTTTGCACATATGCTAGTACTTCCAAAAGGTACTAAGGGGTATGCAGTGTATTACAATGCTTCAAGAGTTTTCTTAGCATGTGTACTAACATGTAATGGTAGGGTAATTGCATATACATCTAGGCAACTATGACCACATGAGAAAAACTATCCAACCTATGATCTTGAGTTAGTAGCGGTTGTATTTTCTTTGAAAATATGGTACCACTATTTGTATGGGATTCACGTTGACATATACACTGATCATAAGAGTCTATAACACATCTTTAAGCCAAAAGAACTAAACTTATGACAGCAGAGATGGCTAGAGCTAATAAAGGATTACAATGTTAATATACTATACAATTTGAATAAGGCAAATGTGGTAGATGATACTCTGATTCATAAGGCAGTCATGAATACTGATGATCCAGCTATGATAAGTTAAGGAATGGCTAAGGATCTATGTCAGCTAGCTAGTTTAGGAGTTTGCGTTTTTGAAACTCCAAAGGAAGGGGTTATTGCGCATAATGTTGTGGAGTCTTCGTTGGTAATAGAGGTAAAAGATAAATAGCTCAAGGATATTATTCTGTGACTGTTGAAGGAAAAGGTGACTCAGCATATAATAAAGGGCTTTGACCTGGCACAAAATGGAGCACTTTACTGCTAGAATAGATTATGCGTGCTTGATATTAATAGATTAAGAAAGAGGATAATGGAAGAAGCCCATAATTCCTGATATTCCATCCATCCAGGATCAACTAAGATGTACCATGACCTAAAGGAAATGTTTTGGTAGGGAGGCATGAAAAAAGTCCTTGCAAAATTTGTGGCTCAATGTCCAAATTCCCAATAGATGAAAGTAGAACACCAAAATCCAGGAGGTTATATGCAGTGCATAGAACTTCCAACATGGAAGTGGGATATGATCAATATAGATTTTGTTACAGGTTTGCCTCGTTCATTTCAAAAGTTCGACTCCATATGGATAATAGTTGATAGACTCACAAAGTCAACACACTTCTTACTAGTTAGGAGTGATTATACAGCTGAAGATTATGCCAAGCTATACCTCAAAGAGATAGTCACGCTTTATGGAGTCCCAATCTCCATTATATTTGATCGAGGAGCTTAATTTACTAGGAAGTTTTGGAAGTCCTTCCAAAGGAGTTGGGCTGAATGAAAAGGCAGAGTTAGAGGCATACTAACTCAATGGAAGGGTGAGAAGGGATTTGGTAATGTGGTGCTTTGGGAGTAATACAAATTGGTTTAGGGCAGCTAAGATGGTAGAGTTCGTGAACTTGAAACAAGGTGCTATGAGTGTGAGGGAGTATGCCCTCAAGTTTAATCAACTTTCAAATTATGCTCTTCATTTGGTGGCCAATCCTAGATCTAAGATAAATAAGTTCGTGATGGGGGTCTCTAACCTTGTAATTGAAGAATGCCGATCCGCCATGATAATTAGTGACATGACTTGTCTTGGTTGATGACCTATGCCAATCCAATGGAGGAGAAGAAATTGAGGAACAGAAGGGGTCTTGAGGCTAAGAGGGCCCAATTTGAGGGTAAATTCCAAAAGGGTGCTAAATTTTGTCATGGCCAAGGGTCTTCCCATGCTAGTAATAGGGGGTTTGCCAATGACTTCCCAAGGCCTCAAGGTGTTGGTGGGGTGGCTCCTATTGATGTGTGCCCTAAATGTGGAAGGAGCCATAAAGGCCCATGTTTGAAAGGTTCTAATGCATGCTTTGAATATGGCAACTTGGCCACAAGAAGGTTGATTGTCCAACAAATCATGGCAAAGGCTGTGGTGTGAATGCGGTCCCATTAGGTAGAGGTGGTCCTCAAGGTGGTGCCCCAAGGCACAACCAATTTTATTTACTACATGGGAGGCAATAGGTTGGTGAGGTTCCAAATGTTATTACTAGTATATTAAAAATCTTTGACGTTAATTTATATGCTTTAATTGATCCAGGTGCTACTCTTTCCTTTGTTACCCCTTTTGTTGCTAAAAAGTTTCATGTTGAGCCAGAGTTATTGTATCAGTTATATGAAGTGTCTACTCCTATTGGTTCCTGTATTATTGCTAGGAAAGTTTATAGGAGTTGTCCTATTTGCATTTTGCATAAGTTGTTACCTTGTAATCTTGTTGAATTAGATATGGTTGATTCTGATGTTAGTCTTAAAATGGATTGGTTGAATGCTTACTATGCTTCTATTAATTTTAGAACCCATAGGGTCAAGTTTCAATTCCCTAATGAACCTGCCATTGAGTGGGAAAGTCAAGATATGGTGGTCAAGGGTAGATTAATTTCATGTATTAAAGCCCGCAAGTTGATCTTTAAGGGGTGTCTTTATCATCATGTGAGGGTTAGAGATGTGGAGTCTAAAGGCCCTACCATAGAGTTGGTTTCGATTGTAAATTAGTTTATTAATGTATTCCCAAATGACCTTTTTGGTATTCCTCCCAAAAAGAAAATAGATTTTGGTATAGGCCTCCTCCCTGATACTTAACCAATTTTCATTCCCCCTTATCATATGATCCCGATAAAGTTGAAGGAGTTAAAGGAACAACTGAAAGATTTTATGGAGAAGGGATTTATTAGGCCTAGCCAATCACCTTCGGGTGCTTCAGTGCTGTTTGTGAAAAAAAAAGATGGATCCCTTAGAATGTGCATTGGCTACCAACAACTCAATAGGGTCACCATCAAGAATAGTTACCCTCTTCCAAGTATTGATGATTTTTTGACCAATTGCAAAGGGCTAGCTTCTTCTCTAAGATTGATATTAGGTCCGGGTATCACCATATAAGGGTGAGGGAGTGTAATATTCACAAAGTGGCTTTCCGAACTAGATATGGGAATTATGAGTTTGTTGTGATGTCTTTTGGGTTGACCAATGCAGCAGCCATCATTATGGACCTAATGAATAGGGTCTTCAAACCTTACCTTGATTCCTTTGTTGGGGTCTTCATTAATGATATTTTGATCTATTCACACAGTAGAGGAGCATATGGGGCATTGAAGGATTATGTTGCAAAGATTGAGGGACGAGAAACATTATGCCAAATATGACAAGTGGCAGTTTTAGTTTAAGGAGGTTGCATTCTTGGGTTATGTGGTGTTGGGGGATGGTACAAAAGTGGATCATAAGAAAATTGATGTGATTAGAAATTTGCCTACACCATTGACCCCATCAGATATTAGGATTTTCTTTGGCCTAGCGGGTTATTATAAAAGGTTTATAAATAGGTTCTCCTCCATTGATTCCTCTATGAAAAAGTTGACTCAAAAGAAAGTTAACTTTGTGTGAACTGATGAGTATGAGAGGAGCTTTCAAACATTGAAACACAAGCTTGTGTCCACTCCTATATTGTTACTACTAGATGGGCTTGAGGGATTTTTGGTGTATTGTTATGCTTCCTAGGTTGGTTTGGATTGTGTGTTGATGCCAAATGGTAAGGTCATAGCTTATGCTTCTAGAAAACTCAAGGTATATGAAAGGAACTGCCCTATCCATGATCTAGAGTTAGCTGCCATTGTGTTTGCAGTAAGTATTTGGCATTACTACTTGTATAGGGTGCATATGTATGTGTTCACTGGTCATAAGAGCCTCCAATATGTCTTCACTCAAAATGATCTCAACTTGAGGCAAAGAAGATGGTTAGAACTTCTTAAAGACTATGATATGAGTGTGCACTATCATCTGGGTACGATAAATATGGTGGCGGATGATTTGAATAGGGTGCCTATGGGTAGCTTACTCATATTGATAGTGGTGATGAGGATATAGCTAGGGAGGTGCATCAATTAACTAGATTGGGGGTTAGGTTGGCAGAGGTTGGTGGTGATAGTGTTGCAGTTGTTCATAGGTCTAAGTCTTTATTGGTTGATGAGGTGATAGCAAAACAAGATCTTGACTCCTCACTTGAATTGAAGACCTTGGTGAAAGACGACATAGTAGAGATTTTCTCCCAAGGTAGATATGGTTCCCTTAGGTACCACGGTAGGTTGTGTGTGCCTTGTGTTGATGGTATGAGGAAGATGATCCATGATGAGGCTAATAAATCTTCTTATTTTATCAACCCGGTTCCACCAAAATGTATAGAGACTTGAGAGATGTGTATTAGTGGGGAGGCATGAAGAGAGACATTGCTCAATTCATTTCTAGTTGACATAGTTGTCATCAAGTCAAAGCAGAACATCAAAGGCCGGGTGGCCTAACCCAAGACATAGAGATTCCTACTTGGAAGTTGGATGTGAGTAATATAGATTTTCTGGTTGGGTGGCCCAAGACTAGGAAGGGTTTTGATTCTATATGGGTTATGATTGATAGGATGATAAAACCGTCCCACTTTCTATCAGTTAAGACTACATATGGGGCTGAAGAGTATGCAAGGTTGTACATACATGAGTTAGTTAGGTTGAATATGGTTCCTTCGTCCGTCATATTGGATCATGTTTCACGAGTGTTTTAAAAGAGATCTTGATACAAAAGTTCACCTTAGTACGACCTTTCACTCTCAAACAAATGACCAAGCCGAAAGAACCATTCTAACCCTTGAAGATATGATTAGTGCATGCATATTGGAGTTGAGGGTTAGTTGGGATGACCATATTCCTTTGATTGAGTTTTCTTACAATAACAACTACCACTCTAGAATTGGTATGGCTCCTTTTGAGGCTTTTTATGAGAGATGTTGTAGATCACCGGTTGGTTGGTTTGAGGTTAGAGAGGTAGCTTTATTGGGACCAAATCTGATTATGAGGGCTCTTGAGAAGGTTAGGATGATTAGGAAAAGGTTAAAAACAGCCAAAAGTCACCAAAAATCTTATGCTGATGTGAGGAGAAGGGACCTTGAATTCAAAGTGGGTGATTTGGTCTATTTGAAAGTTTCTCCAATGAAAGGGGTCATCCATTTTGGTAAAAAAGGGAAGTTGAGTCGAAGATATGTTGGTCCTTTTGAGGTCTTGAGGAGGATTGGTAAGGTAGCTTATGAATTAAAGTTGCCTAATAAAATTAATTTGGTTGATTCGGTGTTCCATGTCTCTATATTGAGGAAATATGTTGGTGATCAAAATGCTATTGTGCCTCTTGATGTTGTGGGTGTTGTTGAGGATAACTTGACTTATGAGGAGACTTCGATTAGGATATTAGATAGGTGAAGAGATTGAGGAATGAGGATGTGGCATCCGTTAAGGTCCTTTAGAGGAACCAACAAAACAAAAGTGCTACTTAGAAGGCCGAAGCGGACATCCCAAATTTGTATCCTTAACTTTTCCACTCCAGTCAAGCCTAAGGTACTAATTCTAAGTCCTCTATGTGATTTCAGGTCTTGTTTTTCAGCCCCTATGACCTTTATATTGCCTTCATGTTTAAGTTGGCAAGTTTATGATGATTTTACATGTATGTTGAGATTTTGAAAATAGTGTTTTAAATGTAATGTTCCATTCTTGTTTGGGGCTGATTTGTTTATAATCACTCTTTTCTTGCATATCTCTTTTGCATTTGAGGACGAATGCTCCCTCGGGAAAGATATCGAAATGGCCCTAAAAAGTGCCCAAAATATGCCTTGAAATGTCCAAAATTTTAAATTCCATATATCTCTAAATTCGTGTGCAATATAAAAAATCTGACTTCATATTCTTGTTCAGAGGGTCAAAATTAGGGGGAAGAAGGGTCTAACCCTGATTTAAGAGTAAAGGATTAGCAATTTAATTTTTCATAAATTTTATTATCTAGAATCAATCTGCAACAGTGCTGCGACGTACAATTGTCGTAGACATGTGTTAATTTGGCCTCCGTGATAAGTCCGCATCATGGACCAAATGCAGACTTGTGTAATTTGTTGCCAATGATTTTTATATCGATCCAAGGCTTTTGCGTCTTAGGTCTTAGTGATCCCAAACGTGTTTTTATCTATACTTAGCTATATTTCACCCTCATATCATCCTAAATTTTCCCCAATACTAACTCAAACACTTAGCCATATTTTCACTCCCAAATTTATGTCTCAAACCATTATCTGGAACTAAGGTTTCTCCTTCAAGCTTCTTCTTCAAGCTTCAAGTCTCCATCTCCGATCTTCACTAAGTTTATCTCTAAGCTAAGGTATGTGGGTTTCTTTTATGTGTTCCTTTCACCCATTATACCTAAGTCTCCTTTTACTAAAATTACATGATTTAAAGTTGATTTACAAATGGGTCTTGTTCATTATGAAATTCACTGCACACTATGTTAAAGCTATGTGAAATTATGACTTTTTTGCTATGTTTTAAGCTATAAATCTTTGATCTATTATAACATATGAGGAAGGATTTTGATGTATGTTGGTAGAGG
>JAOTQJ010168302.1:0-25926 GCA_025642045.1 Solanum sejunctum | reverse complement strand
GGCACTCGACCTCACTGAGGACATGACTCTAGATAAAAATGAGTGGAGATCATGTATAAGAGTAGCATGCTAAGCTTTTCTTCTTCTTCCTATTCCTCCCCTTCATTGCCTTCTTCTTATTGTTTTAGCGTTTATTCATATTTTTATTACTATTCCTTTCTCTCTACATTATCTTATGTATAAGTGTTAGTTATCATAGTTAAATATTGTCATGTGTTATGAATTGTTAGTCGTACTTGTTGTTTTCTTACCATACATTTTCATTTCACTATTTTTTGCCATATCTAATCTTTCTACTAATGGGTTTTGAGTTGAGGGTTTCAGGAAATAGCCTCTCTACTTCTATGGAATAGCGATAAGGTCTGCATACAATCTTCCCTCCCCATACCCCACTTGTGAAATATCACTGGGTATGTTGTTGTTGTTGTTTATGCAAAAGAGTGTTCCTATTCTTTCTCCCATGATGAGTAGTATCCCTACCATATTGCTAAGGTCGGCCAAGTAAAACATGACATGCTTGCATTGGAACTATATCACAAAGAATTTCATCTTCATACCTAGCAACATTTAATTTCCTTGTTCATGCTTATCTCTTATTGCCATTTTTAATTGCTTCAGCGAGCAACGATGTGTAATGATATGCTATGAGGGCTTTTTGGGGTTCCTTTGGATTCTCCATTCATTGATCACGTCTAGGCCCTAGGCTTAGGTCATGACAAAGATGGTATTAGAGCACTAGGGTGATAGATCCTAGAAGTGTAACACACTATGTTGATTAGAGTCTTATTCATTGTTGTTTTCTGCATCATAACTATGAGTAAGAGACTATGAGATATTTTAGGAAATATTTCTCTTCTTCATGGTCTATATCATAGTTTAGAAGTGATGATAGGATCAAAGTTAGAAACAACACTAATCTAGAGTGAATACTGGAATGCGAAAGTAAAAACAAAAAGAGAAAGAGAAAAACTAATTAAAGATATGGGAAATTCAAAGAAAAGATCTAAGAATTTCCAAGGAATTGATATTCTAAGGCCTTGACAAGATCCAAGGTACAACTTAAAGATTTATGGAAGAAATATAATGCCTTTACTTGAAAAAATGAATCAAAACTTTAGATTCAGATTTTGACCGCTTTATGAGTAACTACAGACAATAACTAGCAGGTAAACTAATCATGTTGTAAAGAATCCAAAAGGAAATCCATGACATCACAAAAAATAACTACTTTATACCTCAAATTATGAACTAGTAAAGGTTTAAAGATAAATTCTCAAAGAACAAGTCACAAAGGTTCAATAGAACTCTCTTAAATATTATTAATATCAATCTATTTATCTTTTATGAAAGAAAAAAGACTCCTATATATGTTATAGGGTCCTTGGACGTCCAAGACTCCTTAGGGTAGGCCCAAGGAGTATCCAAAACCTAGAAAGAAAATTACAAGAGAAATCCTACTCTAGAAAGGAAATAAATTTATCTTACTTAGGAATAGACCTAGTAGTTCTACAAAACCATTAAATGGTACTAGGATACCTTAACAAGCAAAACATTAATAACCTATATACAAATAAGAATATAAGGTAAAACCCAACTAGGAAAAGAATCTTGACAAATTTGGAAAGTTTGACTAGTCTTCTCTGCAAACTTGGCCAGAAAGCAAACTTTGTTCCTTTGTTGTGGCTGATTCTTGGACTCTTCTTGGCCATTATTTGCACAAAATTTAACCTAAAAGTTCTTCATCTTGGAGTTGAATTTGGGCCACCAAATAATTGTACCATTTGGACAATTCATCCTTTTTAAGCTTTAGCTCTTCTTCCCCAACAAGACACCTTTGATCTGCAATTGAAGTCCATTGAGCTTGTCATTAAATTCCTTGGATTGAGATCTTGTTATGGTCCTCCTCTGATCTTCTAAAGCTTCTCTCTTTTCATCCTTGTCCTTCAAAGGAGTAAAGCTTTGCATGGTACTATCAAGTGAGATAGGGTTTCCCTCTCTAACGAATGTTCTTTGCTCTTCTAGTTGATCATTTCGCTTAAAAGAGAAAGACAAAAGAAGGTAAGTTAAAGGTTTTGATGTTCATGGATCCAAATTTCACTATTTCTTTTCTTATTATTTTTGGTTGCTAGTGGGCTTCTTGTGTGTCCCGAGTTGTGATATGGACCTTTTGTCTTTATCTCTTGGTTGGGTATACTATTGCTAGAAATTCATATGTGTTGATCCGGGTTTATATTGCATTAGGTCTTGCTTATGGCTTATTGGAGTTTGTATGGTGGATTGTGGTGTCATTATAGAGATGCAATAGTTGCTTGCATGTTGTGTCCTCATGGATGGTACGACCCGTAGAGTTAGATCTCATCTCCCTAATGAGCCCATCTTTGAGTGGTAGGTGGTCAAGTGGTAACAAGTCCATTTCATGCCTTAATGTACAGTTAGTCTCTAAGGGGTTCCATTTATCACCTTGTAGGGTTTGGAGGTGTTGAACGTAAGTTTTGTTTATGAAATTGTTGGTGGTGGTAGATGAGGCCTTGAAAGTCCCTTTCTGAAATTTTGAATTTTGGGTAGCATCTTTTGGTTTGACTAGTACACTGATTATGCCTACAAGTCTCATGAATAAGATCTTTAGTCCCTACTCTAATAAGATTATAGTGGTTTGGGTGATGATATGATGGTTTTTCCATAATGAGGTAGTATATGTGAGTCCTTAAGGGTAGAACTACAAAGTTTAAGGAAGAAAGTTGGATGCTAAGTAGAAGTGGGGATATTGGTATTAAGGTGGTTTTAAGTTACCTACCTAGGTTGTGTGGTGCCGGGTGATGGTATTAAGGTGGACACTAGTAAGACAAATGTGATTAGATGTTAGCCTATACCTTAACCTCCTTTGGTATTAGGAGCTTCTTAAGTTTAGTGGGCTATTGTCAGAGCTTGTAAGTAGGTCCTCTTCTACTGTTCTCCTATGACTTAGTTGACCCTAAGTGAGGCTAATGTTGTGATCAAAGTTTCGAGTAGGGTGATTTGATAGGTCTGAGGGTTGCTATTTCTTGTGTTATTCTTTGGTGTTAGTAGGATTCATGTGTATGGGTGTGTCCCGAATGGTTACGTGAGTCTATTGTGGCTGGTAGAGGTCTATAAGGGTTGCCTTATGTTATAGTGGTGTAGAGTCTTTTCTTTTGATCTTGATTGAACTTAGTTTGAGGTGTTTGAGGCCTTGGGATGTTTTGGCCTTGCATTTTATGTTTTCGATGAGTGTAGCACCCACAAGGTTGTGATGTGATGGTTAAGGATCGGTGATCTATTTGGTCAACTACAATAGGTTAGTCACTTCTGTAAGATTGATATTTGGTTTGTGTTTTTCCCAAAGTGGGTATGAAGGTAAGTGATATCCCTAGGTGTCTTGTTGGATTAGGAGTGAGCATTGTTGGTATTGGTGGAGTTTTTGACTGCACAGGTGGTGTTTGTGTGTTTCTTACATAGGGTCTTTAAACCCTACCTTGGCATGTTTGTGAAGGCATCTAATGGTGGAGCATTGATTTAGCTAGAGCTCGTGAACAATCTGGGGGTAGTGTAGCTTGTCTTGGAGGATGAGAGGTCGTTCGCCAAATATGATAGGTGTGCATTGTGGATAGTAAAAAGTTGGTTAGAATTCTTTAAGGATTCTGATATGAGTGTGCATTAACTTCCCCAGCAAGGCTTAAGTTGTGGTCGGTGCTCTAAGTGGCCTAGCATATGTTGATGGTGGTGGCAAAGAGGTGACTAGAGAGGTCCATCGGTTGGATAGGTTGGGGGGTTAAGTTAGAAGAAGTTGATCATGGTGGTGTTGTATTGTTGGTGTTTCTAAATATTCTTTGGTTGGAGAAGTCTAGATTAAGCAATGTCTTGATTCCATCTTATTAGGGTTTGAAGTTTTGGGTGGAGAGATGGTCGAGTGGAGGTTGTCTCCCTAGGGGAAGATGTTGTTTTATTGTAAATAGTAGACTACGTGTGATTAAGGTTGACAATGAGTTTGGGGTTGTAAGTCCTTATAGTGTGTAGAGGAGGATTGGTATGGTTTCTTAAAGATTGGAATTACCTAGGGATATGGTTATAGTTTGTCCAAGTTTTCATGCTTTTAGGTTGAAGGGATATGGTGGTGACTCTAGTGTTGTAGAACATATAAGATTGTGGGTTTTGTGGAGGATAAGTTGACTTGGAAAGAGGTCCTGAGATATTGGATAGAAGGGTTGAAGAAGTTGATTTATAAGGGTGTAGTTTTCGTCAAGGCCCTTTGGAAGAATCGTCAAGTCGAAAGTATCTCTTGGGGAGATGGTGAGGACATGGAAAAGCGATATTCATACCTATTTCATTCTATTCAAGCTTATAGTAACATTTCAAATCCCGTTTTGTTATTTCAAGTCTCATGTTTCAGCCCCTATGTCATTTGCAAGCATTCACGTTTATGTTAACAAGTTCATGACGATTTTTGACACTTAAGTTGAGATTTTTGAAAATAGTGTTTAAGTACATTATTGCATTCTTATTGGAGCAATTTTTTTCATGATTACTCTTCTTATGTACATTTCTTTGACATTTGGGGATGAATGTTCCCAAGGAGGAGATAATTAAACGCCCCACACTTGCCTAGGAAATTCCCCATAATCATAATTCCCTTATATGTCAAATAGAGAATATCTAAAGACCCCTCCATATAGCTCCGAAAGATCCTATGATGCATTTTTGAATACCTCAAAGTCCATACAGAATTTCACAAATTCAACCTCATATTCTTGTTAGGGCAAAATTGCATGGGAAAACGAGTACCTACAAGGTATACTTTTTGCATGCCAAGAAGAAAAAAATTTGGTGAAACTTCGCAGTAACAGTAGCTGTCCGCGATGCAGATCTGACATGAACTAGTTCAAAAATTTCCAAAAATTATTCTTTTTCACCTAGGACAATTTAGTAATAATCCTATACCTATATACACGAAAATCCCTCATTTTCAAGTCATTTTTGAGCCCTAAAAAACAACCCAAAACCTCTCAATTCATCTCTAATATTCATCAAATTCTCCATCCATTCTCAAGGTTTTTAAGAAGTCTTGTTGAAATTCAAGGAAACCAAGTCAAGCCCCAAGTCCTCCTTAATATTTGAGTGTCCCAATCTCTTTTCAGATATAAGGATTTCATTCAAGCTTCAAGTCTCCATTTTAAATCTTCTTCAAGAAAATCTCCAAAATCAAGGTATATAGGTTTTAGCCATTGGATTCTTTCACCCATGGTTCCTAATCTCTTTTTTACTCAATTTTCATGATTTAAAATTGATTTCTTTCAAATGGGTTTGCTATTATGAACATGTCTATGAATTATGTTAAAGTTATGTAAAGTTATGACTGTTGCTATGTTTTGAGCCATAAATCTTTGATCTATTGTAAGATTTGAGAAGGGTTTTTGATGTATATTGCTTGAGGGTGTTGGAAGGTATTGATTGATTGTTTTACAATGGATTTTATTGCATGATTTCATCTCTATATTTCATGGTTTTATACTAGTATTACACACCCTCGAAGTACTTGATAAAATGTCTAGATGTCGTTTCTTGAGAAGTTGAAGGTCAAAAGCATGAGATATGAATGACTATATGATGGTGAAATGAGCTTATGTCTATGATATACTCTATATAAAGTATTGCATTAGACCATACTCGATCCGGGGGGATAAGAGCCTGGGTAACCAAGTTGGGGGTTTGTACACATCAACCATGTGAGAGGTGTGTACTTCGCCACTGTGGTAGTAAGGTGTGATTATCATCAACCATGTGAGGAGTTTGTACCACACCACCAGGTTGATATGGTGAAACCATCATCAACCACCAAGGGTTTTGTACCTTGAAAAGCTAGCTTCAACTTATGATATCCTATATGAGGATGAGTCACTTAAGCATGTTTTACTTATGCATTGATCATACATTCCATATTGTTATATTATATATATTGCTTATGGTTATGAATTTTGATTATGATGCCTATCTCTTGTTGCAGTGCATCCTACATACTTAGTACATTCAAATGTACTAATGCATACTCTATGCCTATATGATGTTACCATGTAGGGACTGCAACTTTATTGATTCTCCTCGTGGCTATATAGATTCTTCAAGTTATCGTTTAGTGAGTCCTCACATCTGGGGACAATATCTATCTTCTTTCATGCCTATGTTTAGACTACATCTTGTATATTTTGGAATACTTATCACTATGAGGGTGATCCTAGTCACTTGTCTTGGCCCCCACTATGTTCTATGTCTAGAGGTATTGTTGGACAAGTTATGTATTATGTTTGACCTTTGACTCGTTTATATTATTCAAGTGTTTAACTCTTTCCCTTAGTCCTAAATCCCCTTTTTTATGCTTATCTCTTTGTCATTTTTAATTGCTTCTACGACCAAGAATGTGTAATGATATGGTATGAGACTTATTTGGGGTTCCTTCGGGTTTGCCATTCGCTGATCACGTCTAAGCCCTAGGCTTGGGTCGTGACATCTTAAATCAGGATTAGACATATTTTATACTCAATTGACCTTGTGAACAAGAATATTAAGTCAGATTTTGAGATATATAGAAATTATGATTCCGAGCACTTTTGAGGCACATTTTTGGGCAATTTTTAGGGTCATTCAATATCTCTCCTTCGGAACATTTATCCCTGAATGTTGAAGAAACGTATATGAGAGATGCAAACATGACACTTTCAGCTCACATAAGGATGGAACAATGCACTTAAACATCATTTCAAAAATCTCATCATAAGTGTAAAATCATCATGAACTTGTCAATTTAAACGTGAATGTATGCAATTACATGAGGGCTGAACTTAAGACTTGAGATCATATAAAGGACTTAGATCAATACCTTAGGATTGACTAGAGTGGAAGAGACAAGGGTATCGCTTTTGATATCAACTTCGGCCTCCTAGGTAGCACTCTAGACTTGTTGGTACCTCCAAAGGACCTTAACGGAAGCAACTTCCTTTTCCCTCATCCTCTTCACTTTACTATACAAGATATCTACTGGAAACTCTTCATATGTTAAGTTGTCTTTAACTACCCCCACAACATGAAGAGGCATAATAGCATTGGGATCACCCACACACTTCCTCAACGAAAACACGTGAAAGACCAGATGAACCAATTCCATTTCTCTAGGAAAATCAAACTCGAAGGCCACCTTAGCAATCCTTCTCATCACCCTATAAGGACCCACATATCTAGGTATCAACTTGCCCTTCTTACCAAAATATACCATATCCTTAATGGGTGACACTTTCATATACACCCAATCACCAACCTTGAATTCAAGATCCATTCTCCTCACATCGATAGAAGACTTTTGGCGACTTTGGGTAGTTTTCAACCATTCTCTAATAATCCTTAACTTATCCATAGCATCCATAACCAGATCTGGACCCAATAGAGCCACCTCTCCAACCTCACACCACCCAATCGATGATCTATAATATCTACCATAGAGAGCCTCAAAAGGAGCCAAACTGATGCTAGAATGATAGATATTGTTATATGCAAACTCAATCAATGGAAGATGATTATCCTAACTACCGTTAAGCTCCTACACAAGCCCTAAGCATGTCTTCAAGTGTTTGGATAGTCATTTCGTCTTGGCCATCCGTTTGAAGGTGAAAGGTCGTACTAAGCTTTACTTTAGTTCCAAGACCTCTTTCAAAAAATCTCCAAAAGTGAGAAGTCAATTGTGCACTACGGTTCGATATAATGGACAAAGGAACCCTATGCAACCTCACAACTCAAGAATGTACAACCTAGCATAATCTTCAACCTCATATGTAGACTTAACCGGTAGAAAGTGAGTCGATTTTGTCATCCTCCATATGGAATCAAAACTCTTTCTAGTCTTGGGAAACCCAACAACAAAATCCATTTTAATCTTTTTCCACTTCCAAGAAGGAATCTTTATGTCTTGGGTTAGGCCACCTGGCCTTTGATGTTTGGCTTTGACTTGTTGGCAACTATGGTAACTGGAAACAAATTTTGCAATGTCTTTCTTTGTGCCTCTCCACCAATACACCTCTCTTCAATCTGTATGCATTTTGGTAGACTCAAGGTGAATTGAATAAAAAGAACCATGAGCCTCATCAAGAATCTTCTTTT
Organism: Solanum sejunctum; assembly: GCA_025642045.1. Taxonomy (NCBI): domain Eukaryota; kingdom Viridiplantae; phylum Streptophyta; class Magnoliopsida; order Solanales; family Solanaceae; genus Solanum; species Solanum sejunctum. The sequence continues at coordinate 17,769 of JAOTQJ010168302.1, read as the reverse complement.
ACAAGCTATCAACACAAGGCACATACAATCTACCTTGGTACCTAAAGGGACTATCTCCCCCTTTGGAGAAAACCTCCACATTACCATCTTTTACCAATGCTTTCAATTCCGACAAAGTGGGGTCAAGATCTTGCTTAGCTTTCACCTCCTCAACTAATGAAGACTTAGAATCATTAACAACAACAATACTACCATTATCAACTCCTTCCAACCTAACTCCTAACCTAGCCAACCGATGGACCGCCCGAGCCACCTTCTTGCCACCATCATCCACATGGGGTAGGCTACCCATAAACACCCTACTCAATGCATCTACCACAATATTAGCCTTACCCGAATGATAATGCATACTCATATCATAATCCTTAAGAAGTTCTAACCACCTTCTTTATCTCAAGTTAAGATCCTTTTGAGTGAAAATATATTGGAGCTCTTATGATCGGTGAATACATTAACATGCACCCCATGCAAATAATAATGCTTTATCTTTAATGCAAATACCACGACGGCCAATTCAAGATCATGGGTAGGATAGTTCTTTTCATGCAACTTGAGTTGCCTAGAAGCATAGGCTAGACCTTACCATTTTGCATTAGAACATAATCCAAACCAACTTTAGAAGCATCACAATACACAACAAATCCCTCTAGCCCTTCCGGTAGTGACAATATAGGAGCGGACACAAGCTTATCTTTCAATATTTGGAAGCTCCTCTCACATTCATCAATCCATACAAACTTAGCTTTATTTTGAATAAATTTTGTTATAGGAGAAGCAATAGAAGAAAATCCATTCACAAATCTCTGGTAGTAACCTGCTAAGCCCAGGAAGCTCCTAATGTCCGATGGGATCAAAGGTCTATACCAATTTCTAATCACATCCGTCTTCTTAGGATTCACCTTAATACTATCCCCTGACACCAGATGACATAGAAAGACAACTTCCTTCAACCAAAATTCATATTTTTCATATTTAGAATACAATTTCTTTTTCCTCAACCTTTGCACTACTTCCCTTAAATGACCCTTATGCTCCTCCTCATTTTGTGAATAATCAAAATGTCATTAATGAAGACCACAACAAACAAATCAAGTTAGGGTTTAAAAACCCTATTCATAAGATCCATGAAGATGGCCGGTGCATTAGTCAACCCAAATGACATCACAACAAACTCATAATGCATGCTTAGTTTGGAAGCCTGTCTTAGGAATATCACACTCCCTCACCTTCACTTGATGATACTCCGACTGAAGATTATTCTTAGAGAAATAACTATCCCCTTGCAATTGGTCAAACAAATCATTAATTCTTGAAATATGATACCTATTCTACACATATGATATCCTATATGAGGATGAGTCACTTAAGCATGTTTTACTTATGCATTGATCATACATTCCATATTGTTATATTATATATATTGCTTATGGTTATGAATTTTGATTATGATGCCTATCTCTTGTTGCAGTGCATCCTACATACTTAGTACATTCAAATGTACTAATGCATACTCTATGCCTATATGATGTTACCATGTAGGGACTGCAACTTTATTGATTCTCCTCGTGGCTATATAGATTCTTCAAGTTATCGTTTAGTGAGTCCTCACATCTGGGGACAATATCTATCTTCTTTCATGCCTATGTTTAGACTACATCTTGTATATTTTGGAATACTTATCACTATGAGGGTGATCCTAGTCACTTGTCTTGGCCCCCACTATGTTCTATGTCTAGAGGTATTGTTGGACAAGTTATGTATTATGTTTGACCTTTGACTCGTTTATATTATTCAAGTGTTTAACTCTTTCCCTTAGTCCTAAATCCCCTTTTTTATGCTTATCTCTTTGTCATTTTTAATTGCTTCTACGACCAAGAATGTGTAATGATATGGTATGAGACTTATTTGGGGTTCCTTCGGGTTTGCCATTCGCTGATCACGTCTAAGCCCTAGGCTTGGGTCGTGACATCTTAAATCAGGATTAGACATATTTTATACTCAATTGACCTTGTGAACAAGAATATTAAGTCAGATTTTGAGATATATAGAAATTATGATTCCGAGCACTTTTGAGGCACATTTTTGGGCAATTTTTAGGGTCATTCAATATCTCTCCTTCGGAACATTTATCCCTGAATGTTGAAGAAACGTATATGAGAGATGCAAACATGACACTTTCAGCTCACATAAGGATGGAACAATGCACTTAAACATCATTTCAAAAATCTCATCATAAGTGTAAAATCATCATGAACTTGTCAATTTAAACGTGAATGTATGCAATTACATGAGGGCTGAACTTAAGACTTGAGATCATATAAAGGACTTAGATCAATACCTTAGGATTGACTAGAGTGGAAGAGACAAGGGTATCGCTTTTGATATCAACTTCGGCCTCCTAGGTAGCACTCTAGACTTGTTGGTACCTCCAAAGGACCTTAACGGAAGCAACTTCCTTTTCCCTCATCCTCTTCACTTTACTATACAAGATATCTACTGGAAACTCTTCATATGTTAAGTTGTCTTTAACTACCCCCACAACATGAAGAGGCATAATAGCATTGGGATCACCCACACACTTCCTCAACGAAAACACGTGAAAGACCAGATGAACCAATTCCATTTCTCTAGGAAAATCAAACTCGAAGGCCACCTTAGCAATCCTTCTCATCACCCTATAAGGACCCACATATCTAGGTATCAACTTGCCCTTCTTACCAAAATATACCATATCCTTAATGGGTGACACTTTCATATACACCCAATCACCAACCTTGAATTCAAGATCCATTCTCCTCACATCGATAGAAGACTTTTGGCGACTTTGGGTAGTTTTCAACCATTCTCTAATAATCCTTAACTTATCCATAGCATCCATAACCAGATCTGGACCCAATAGAGCCACCTCTCCAACCTCACACCACCCAATCGATGATCTATAATATCTACCATAGAGAGCCTCAAAAGGAGCCAAACTGATGCTAGAATGATAGATATTGTTATATGCAAACTCAATCAATGGAAGATGATTATCCTAACTACCGTTAAGCTCCTACACAAGCCCTAAGCATGTCTTCAAGTGTTTGGATAGTCATTTCGTCTTGGCCATCCGTTTGAAGGTGAAAGGTCGTACTAAGCTTTACTTTAGTTCCAAGACCTCTTTCAAAAAATCTCCAAAAGTGAGAAGTCAATTGTGCACTACGGTTCGATATAATGGACAAAGGAACCCTATGCAACCTCACAACTCAAGAATGTACAACCTAGCATAATCTTCAACCTCATATGTAGACTTAACCGGTAGAAAGTGAGTCGATTTTGTCATCCTCCATATGGAATCAAAACTCTTTCTAGTCTTGGGAAACCCAACAACAAAATCCATTTTAATCTTTTTCCACTTCCAAGAAGGAATCTTTATGTCTTGGGTTAGGCCACCTGGCCTTTGATGTTTGGCTTTGACTTGTTGGCAACTATGGTAACTGGAAACAAATTTTGCAATGTCTTTCTTTGTGCCTCTCCACCAATACACCTCTCTTCAATCTGTATGCATTTTGGTAGACTCAAGGTGAATTGAATAAAAAGAACCATGAGCCTCATCAAGAATCTTCTTTTACAAGCTATCAACACAAGGCACATACAATCTACCTTGGTACCTAAAGGGACTATCTCCCCCTTTGGAGAAAACCTCCACATTACCATCTTTTACCAATGCTTTCAATTCCGACAAAGTGGGGTCAAGATCTTGCTTAGCTTTCACCTCCTCAACTAATGAAGACTTAGAATCATTAACAACAACAATACTACCATTATCAACTCCTTCCAACCTAACTCCTAACCTAGCCAACCGATGGACCGCCCGAGCCACCTTCTTGCCACCATCATCCACATGGGGTAGGCTACCCATAAACACCCTACTCAATGCATCTACCACAATATTAGCCTTACCCGAATGATAATGCATACTCATATCATAATCCTTAAGAAGTTCTAACCACCTTCTTTATCTCAAGTTAAGATCCTTTTGAGTGAAAATATATTGGAGCTCTTATGATCGGTGAATACATTAACATGCACCCCATGCAAATAATAATGCTTTATCTTTAATGCAAATACCACGACGGCCAATTCAAGATCATGGGTAGGATAGTTCTTTTCATGCAACTTGAGTTGCCTAGAAGCATAGGCTAGACCTTACCATTTTGCATTAGAACATAATCCAAACCAACTTTAGAAGCATCACAATACACAACAAATCCCTCTAGCCCTTCCGGTAGTGACAATATAGGAGCGGACACAAGCTTATCTTTCAATATTTGGAAGCTCCTCTCACATTCATCAATCCATACAAACTTAGCTTTATTTTGAATAAATTTTGTTATAGGAGAAGCAATAGAAGAAAATCCATTCACAAATCTCTGGTAGTAACCTGCTAAGCCCAGGAAGCTCCTAATGTCCGATGGGATCAAAGGTCTATACCAATTTCTAATCACATCCGTCTTCTTAGGATTCACCTTAATACTATCCCCTGACACCAGATGACATAGAAAGACAACTTCCTTCAACCAAAATTCATATTTTTCATATTTAGAATACAATTTCTTTTTCCTCAACCTTTGCACTACTTCCCTTAAATGACCCTTATGCTCCTCCTCATTTTGTGAATAATCAAAATGTCATTAATGAAGACCACAACAAACAAATCAAGTTAGGGTTTAAAAACCCTATTCATAAGATCCATGAAGATGGCCGGTGCATTAGTCAACCCAAATGACATCACAACAAACTCATAATGCATGCTTAGTTTGGAAGCCTGTCTTAGGAATATCACACTCCCTCACCTTCACTTGATGATACTCCGACTGAAGATTATTCTTAGAGAAATAACTATCCCCTTGCAATTGGTCAAACAAATCATTAATTCTTGAAATATGATACCTATTCTTGATGGTAACCCTATTATGTTGCCGGTAGTCAATACACATTCTAAGGGACTCATCCTTCATTTTTACAAACAACACTGCTGCACCACAAGGTGATTGGCTAGGCCTAATGAAACTCTTCTCCAACAAGTCCCTCAATTATTCCTTCAAATCCTTTAACTCCGCTGGGGCCATATGGTAAGGGGGAATATAAATGAGTTGAGTATCAGGAAGGAGGTCTATACCAAAATCGATTTTCCTTTTAGGAGGAACACCGAGAAGGTTATTTGGAAAAAGATCAAGAAACTCATTTACAACCAGAACCAAATATATGGGAAGGATTTTGGGCTCAATATCCCTAACCCTCACAAGATGATAAAGACACCCCTTAGAGATAAACTTACGGGCATTAATGTAAGAGATGAACCTACCCTTGACCACCATATTTTTACTCTCCCACTCAAGGATGGATTCATTTGGAAATTGAAATTTTACTCTACGAGTTCTACAATCAATAGAAGCATAGTATGCATGCATCCAATCCATCCCAAGAATGACATCAAAATCAACCATGTCTAACTCCACAAGATCACAAGGCAATATTCTATACAACATGCAAATGGGGCAATCTCTATAAACCTTCCTAGCTGCCATAGATGCACCAATGGGAGTAGACACCTCATATGACTCACATAACGACTCGGGGTCAACATGGAACTTTTTGGCAATAAAGGGGGTAACAAAAGAAAGAGTGGAACCTAGATCAATCAATGCATACACATCAAAATCAAAGCTTTTCACATACCAATAACAAAACTGGGCATCTGATCAACCCCTTGCCGTCTTTGCAAAGCATAAAACTGGTTATGCCTTAGGGCACCATCTTGTCAGCCACCTCTTCCCGAACGAACTACATTTGCACCTGTGTATGAAACTGCTTACCCTTGTTGCAATTTCAGAGGCAATCTATAACCTTATGCCCAACTTCCCCATAACCATAGCAAGCATTAGTCTCCATCAAGCATGGGCCACTATGGCCCCTTTCACATTTTGGATACCCACCATTAGGAACCATACATCCAACACCTTGGGCCCTTGGAAAATCATTGGCAACCTTTTTTTGAAATACATCGGAAGACCCTTGGTCCTTGGTGGAATCGGCCACCCTTTTGACTATGGAACTTCCCTTCAAAATGGGCCCTCTTGGCCTCATGACTCCTCCTCTTTGTTAATTTTTCCTCCTCTATTTGCTCAACATAGGTCATCAAACATGACAAGTCCATGTCACTAATCAACATAACAGACAGATATTCCTAACTCACCAAGTTGGAAACACCCATCACAAATTTGTTCATCCTAGAGCTTGAGTTGACCACCAAGTACGTAGCATACATTGAAAGTTGGTTGAACTTGAGGGCATACTCCCTCACACTCATTGAACATTGTCTCATATTCATAAATGCTACCAATTTGGCCTCCCTAAGCTCAAGAGGGAAGAACCAATTAAGGAAGGTCGCCCTGAACTTCTCCTGAAACACTATATTGTCGACTCCCTTCTCCTTCGTCCATTGAGTGTACCATATTTGTGCTACCATTTTGAGTTGGCAGGCCGCCAACTCAACCTTATCCTCCGAACTCACACCCATATATCCAAATCTTGTAAACCTCAGCAATGAACTCTAGAGGGTCCTCACTCATCTTTGACCATGGAATTCATGGGGGATTTATCCTTATGAAATCTCTTACCTAAGATGTCGATGTAGGAGCATAAGGGGCTTGGGCCCTTTGTTGGCTTGGTTAGACACAACTTGTGCAAGATAAGTGAGAGAAGCTCTCCATTAGTTGGTCGCCCATCGGGTGTGCGAGTTCTTTTCTTCAAAAACTTATCTAACATCTCTTCGATCCTAGAGTTACTTGACCCGGCAATGCGGTTGTTAGGTGGCACATAAGGACCATTCCTTTAGCGCTCTATTCTTCCCCATTCGGCATCTGGCACTCTCTCTCTATCATAGCATCCATCTCAATTATCTCTATTTGGCCCATCATGATTGTAGTTCTGACCTTGATTCCCAGAACCTTGCCTCCAATAATCCAAGTTGGATCCTTAGGGGTAATTCTAGAAACTTGCCGCTTGGTTGCTTACAAAACATGCATCCTCATTGAAGAATGGATCTTCATACATAGGAATCTTTGGACGTTGATATGTTACTTCTTCAACACTTGCTTGGTTTTGCATTAAAAACAAATCCATGCTCATACGGAGTTGATCAATTTGCTCCATGATTTATTCATTAACTTTTGTTTGCTCAATATTGGTGGGTACCGCGCACAAACTCTTTGTTGTACCACACTCACTCAAAAAGTATGCTCTGTTTGTTTTCAACACTTGCTCCATCCTTGCGGCTACTGGCTCAAACGGTTGGTCCAAAAACAAACCTCCCATGATCGTGTTTGCACAAGCTTTGCTATTTTCATCAAGTGTTTTGTAAAAAATCTTGACCAAAGCATCATCAATAATGTTATGATTGGGGACCATCCTTAAGCATTTGGTGAATCTCGCCTATGTGGTACTAAGAGAGTCTCCAGGCAATTGCTCAAAGTTATTTATTTGGTCCTTGAGCTTCAGTTTCTTTGACCTTGGAAACTATCTCTCTAAGAACACTCTCTTAAGCTCTGCCCAACTTGTTATGGTATCCGGAGGAATCTCAGACAACCACAGCTGCATTCTCAATTAATGATAATGGAAACACCCTCAATACAATAGAACCAATAGACAAATTTTGTGTCCTCATGACACTTTTGCACACAAAGACGACATTCTGGAGATAACAGTGGTGATCCTCTAAGGGTAGCCCTGTCAATAAGCCATGGTTTGGAGCAAATGGAGCGATCCATTTAATACCATGGACTTTGCATCTGCCAGTAGACAGACAATACTGTAGAAGTAGTAACATCCATGGCCTTAGGTTTCAATCGATACTTATTCCATGCATAAGTATTTTCATTGAAGTCCCTAAGTTGTGGCCTGTTATTTCTTGGTAGTGGATTCTCCTCTCTTCCCATATCATCATTATTCATATTTATCTCCTCTTAAATCACAACATCCTCATTCACTTGAGTCATTCTTCTAAAAAGTCGATGGATCTATAAATTAATCAAAAATAAGAGGTCACCTTGGCTCATTGTGCTACGCATAGAACCTAGCACACCTTGCAAGTAAAATCAAACAACAAAAACAATAACAAAATTAAAATACATGAGAACTAAATAATAGTGAATTCAAGTCAAAACCTAGTTATATTCCCTAGTAACGATGCCATAATTTTTGATGATGTTCATGCTCTAATAAGAAAGCGGTTGTTATTAGCAATTAACCTAACCAAAGGTTAGGGTCGAATCCATAAGGAATACAGGGTTTGACTACAAGACTTCACTATTATTCATTTCAAGCATTTATAACTTAAATCTCTAAATAGGGGGGGTGATTCAAAAACAAAGTAAAATAAACATTATACTAAATGAGTGGTTTGTGTTCCGCATGATTTGTTAACTCGATTACCCTAGATAACATAACCACAATTGGATATTCGTATGCAGATAATAATTTAGGTTCTTCCAACCTTCTTGTGAAGGTGAACGTCGAATTTCACCATGGCACTTGGTCGCCTACCATGGCGTGCCAACTAACCATTACCTATTATTCCAGTCAACCTCTCTTTGGTTAGGTTTGGTTAATTAGATGAGAATACATCAGTCAAATCTTGTCATCTATTTTCCTTTTCCTATTCATCACTAACTTGGTTGAGATCGTGATAATAAGCGGGGTTTGGTGTTGGACACCACCAAACAACAATCAATATGAAGAGAAATAGATAATACATGCAAAATCCCAATCATAGAGATGCAATGAACCTAAGTCATCTCAAGTAAACTATCCAATCTTCCCACAACCCCAAGTTGTGGGTACTTAGCCACTCATGGTTAAGACAAAATGAACAAAAATGCAAATACAAGACATAGTTGAGAGTTTTACCACAAGCAATGAAGAATGTAGATACCATAAGTTGCAAACCCAAAAGCTTGATAGAATGACAAAGTGTACAAGGCAAGATTTGAAATCACCAAAATGGGTTTTCCAAATGAAAATGATAAACTAATACTCCCTAAAATATTTTTGAGAGAATATTCAAAGGCAAGTTCTAAGTCTACAATATCTCGTCCCTCAAATAAAATCCTAACTTAATGTATTTATTATGTTTACAAATGAACCCTAAAAATTCCAAAGAAAAGACACCTAGAAACTAGTACATCTCAAAAGTATGACTCATAGGGTGGCCTACGAGTCGTAGTCATAGTCCTATATCAGGATCTTGGCATCTTGGATTCAGCTGGTATGACCACTTGGTATGATTCATTGCTTGGGGTACGACTTATATGCTCCTCTCGTAGTCTAGGCCTTAGGTTTTTTGGTCAAATATTTTTGTTCTCTGATTCCTGCTATGAGTCCACCCATACGAGTCATAGTGAGACTTATGACTCGTAGGATGTCCTCATAGGGCTGACCTTCACTTAGTAGATTTCTAATTTTTGATCTCTGTTTCTTGCTAGGACACATCCTATGACTCCTAGCTTAGGCTACGAATCATAGGTGTATGTCCTATGATTCAACAAAATATGCAACTTTTCTTCAAAATCATTCCAACCTAACTTTTCTGCAAGAACAACACAAAAATATATAAAAATCATAAAGTTGCATTAAGAACTCATAAAACCCCTTGTTTTAGGCATCAAATGTGTTATAATTTGATAGCATAGCATGAAGACATATTGTACGCTCTTATGATCAGTGAACACATCAATATACACCCCATACAAGTAGTGACGCCAAATCATTAAAGCAAACACAATAGCAAATAACTCTAGATCATGGGTAGGGTAATTCCTTTCATGTACTTTGAGTTGTCTAGAAGCATAAGTTATGATGTTACCATGTTGCATCAACACACAACCCAAACTAACCCAGAAAGCATCACAATACACTACAAATCTCTCAAGACCATCCGTAGTGACAATATAGGAGCAGACACAAGCTTGTCTTTCAATGTCTCCTCTCACATTCATCAGACCACTCAAACTTGGCCTTCTTTTGAGTCAATTTTTTCATAGGGGAAACAATAGAAAAGAACCCATTCACAAACCTTCGATAATAGCCTGCTAATCCTAAGAAAATCTTAATGTTCGACAAGGTCAATGGTCTAGGGAAATTTCTAATCACATCGGTCTATCAATGAAGACCATAAAAGAGGAATCGAGGTAGGTTTGAAGACTCTATTCATAAGATCCATGAAGATGGCTAGTGCATTGGTCAACTCAAAAGATATCACAACAAACTCATAATGCCCGTATCTAGTCTAGAAGGCTGTCTTGGTAATATCATACTCCCTCGCCTTCACTTGATGATACCTGGACCAAAGATCAATCTTAAAGAAATAGCTAGCCCCTTGCAATTGGTCAAACAAATCATCAATCCTTGGAAGAGGATAGCTAATCTTGATGGTGACCCTATTGAGTTGCCGATAGTCAATACACATCCTAAGGGATCCATCCTTCTTTTTTACAAGCAACACCGGAGCACCCCAAGGTGATTGACTAGGTCTAATAAACCCTTCTCAAACAAGTCCCTCAATTGTTCATTCAACTTCCTTAACTCCGTCAGGGCCATATGATAAGGGGGAATAGAATTAGATTGAGTATCGGGGAGGAGGTCTATACCATAATCTATTTTTCTTTCAGGAGTAACACCACGAAGGTCATTTCAAAAGACATCAAGAAACTCATTTATAACTAGAATTGAATCTATGGGAAGGACTTTAGACTCCACATCCCTAACCCTAACAAGATGGTAAAGACACCTCTTAGAGATCATCTTACAGGCTTTAATGCAAGAGATTAATCCCCCTGACCAACACATCTTGACTCTTCCACTCAAGGATGGGTTCATTTGGAAATTGGAATTTGACCGTACGAGTTCTATAATCAGTAGAATCATTGTTGGCATGCAACCAATCCATCCCAACAATGCATTAAAATCTACCATGTCTAACTTAAAAAGATCACAAGGCGACTCTTTATGCAAGATGCAAATAGGACAACTTTGATAAACTTTTCTAGCAACAATAGATACACTAATAGGCGTAGACACTTCATATGACTCATGAAATAACTCGGGGTCAACATGGAACTTTTTCGCAACAAAAGGGGTGACAAAAGAAAGAGTTGCGCTCAGATCAATCAATGCAAACATATCAAAATCAATGATTTTCTACACATTGGTAATAATATCAGGGACTTCATCAACCCCTTGCCTCCTATGCCAAGTATAGAACTAGTTGTGCCTTGGAGAACTGTCTTGTCGGCCACCTCTCCCCAATGGGACCACATGAGCACCTTGTGGATGAACCTCCTTGCCTTTATTGCAGTTTTGATTGCAATCTATCGCCTTATGCCCCATCTCGGTACAACCATAACAAGCATTGATATTCCTCAAACAGGGCCACGATGACCCTTAGCTCACTTCAGACACACATCAATAGGAGCTACACCCTTATACCTTGGTCCCTCGGAAGATCATTTGCTACCCTCTTATAAAATACATGAGTAGGCCTTTATACTTGGTGGAACTAGCCACTCCTTTAGAAATTACCCTTAATACGGACCTTCTTAGCCTCATGCCCCCTTCTCTTACTCAATTTCTCCTTTTTCATTTTTTTGGCATAGGTCATCAAATGTGATAAGTCCATGTTACTAATCAACATGGAGGACTGACATTCTTCACTAACCATGTCAGAGACACCCATAAAAAGTTTGTTCATTCTCGACCTTGAGTCGGCAATCAAGTGTGGAGCAAACTTTGAAAGTTTGGTGAACTTGATGGGCATATTCCCTCACACTCATGGACCCTTGTCTCAAATTTATACATTCCACCAACTTAACTTCCCTAAGTTCAAGGGGGAAAACAAATTAAGGAAGGCCACCTTGAATTCCTCCCAAAGCACCACATAGTTGACTCTTTTTTCCTCTTTCCATTGGTTGTACCATTTTTGTGTTATTCCTTTGAGTTGGTAAGCCACCAACTCCACCTTGTCCTTCGGTCTATCACCTATGATGGACAAAATTTTGTAGACCTTATTAATAAACTCTTGGAGGTCCTTACTCATCTTTGACCTATGGAATTCTGGGGGATTCATTCTCATGAAGTCGCTTACCTGAAAGGCTGGAGTAGGAGCATGAGGGGCTTGGGACCCTTGGTTGGCTTGATTATCCACCACTTGTAAAAGCAAGGTGAGAGCATCCCTAATCTCCCCATTGGCCGATTGATCCTCGGGCGTGCAGGCTCTCGTCTTTGCCTTGTATTAGGCATGATCTATCATAACAAAGAATAATCATTAGGGGGAAAGCTTATATCAACTCTATAGCATGACTTAGAACATGAAAAAGGGAAACATTTCCTAAAAAGTCTCCTAGCCTCCTACTCATTGTTATGGTGCACAACACAACCATAAATAAGACTCTAATCAACACGGTGTTTTGGACTCTGAGGATCTAAAAACCTAGTGCACTAGTACTACCTTTGTCATGACCCAAGCCTAGGGCCTAGACATGACCAGCGAATGGGGAACCAGAAGGACCTCAAAGCAAGACTCATAGCATATCATTAAATATCCTTAGTCACGGAAGCAATTAGAATGACAAAAGGAGATAAACATAAACAAGGGGGAATTGGGACTAAGGATAAATTTCCATATCACAAACATCAAGAGTCAATAGAGTCAAGATCATAGCATAGATACATAACATGTCCAACACCACCTCTACTATATAGATAAGAGCGGGGTCCAAGACAAAGCAACCGACCTCACCCTCATAGTCAATACATAAGTCAAAGTGAAAAAGTACTAATCCATAGCAATAGATCATAAGTAATGTCCCCAGAATGGAGGTCTCACCAACAAGCTTGATAGAATTTGTACTAATAATGTGGAGGAAGAAGATCAAGAAATGCACAAGTTCCTACATGGTGACATCATATAGGCATAGCGAATATGTTAGTACCTTATAATGTACTAAGTATGTAGGATGCAATGCAACGAAAGGTAGGTATCATAGGCAAAATGCAGCGTCATAAGCAATGAATAGAATATTAACAATATGGCATGTATGAATGATGCTTGAAGTAAAACCATGCTTATATAGATCATACTATGAGTGTAAGAAGTAACCATTATTGTGCAATCCAAGGACTACCACCCCCTTTGATAGGCGCATGAGGTACGAACCCCTTCGTGAGGTTGATGGAGTACAAAAACCCCACTAAGGTTAACAGAGTACAAACCCCCCATCAATGTTTAAAGATTACAAACTCCCTATCAAGGTTGACGGGTACCAACCCCAACAAGGTTACTCAGGCCTACCACCTCACAAGCTAGGCAACCAAGGTACCAACCCCTTGATAGGTTACCAGGGCCTACAACCTCCCGAGCTAGGCTTGGTCATTCCCAACACTATATAGGGATAATATCATATATATAAATGCACTCCTTTCATTACCATACATATATATTCCTTTTCATCATTATCCCATCATCGTTTTATCATTATTTCAGCATCATTTAGTCATTTAACTGATAAGACATACATTGGACCTTCAATTCCTCAAGAATCAATAACGGACATTTTATCAAATACTTAGAGGGTGTGTAATTCTAGTGTAAAAATATGCAATTGAAGAGTGAAATTATGTTAGAAAAATTAGTATAAAGCAGTCAATAGATAATTGGTAGCACCCTCAAATAATATACATCAAGACCCTTCATCAATTCTCATCATAGACCTTAGATTCATAGCTCCAGACATAGTAAAATAGTCACAATTCTATAAAGCTAACATAGTCTGTAGTGAATTTCATAATGGATAAGACCCATAAATAAATCAACTTTGAATCATGCAATTTTGAGTAAAAGAGATTGGATATCATGGTTGAAAGTAACCCTTGAAAGAAACCCCTATACCTTAGATTTGGAGATGAACTTGATAAAGATTGGAGATGAAGACTTGAAGCTTGAGAGGAAATCCTTAAATCTAGAGAGGGTTTTGGAACTTGAGTTTAGCAGTAAAAATTTTAGTAAGTGTTTGAATGATATTGGAGAATGTTTAGAATGATATGAGGGTGAAAAATCATTAAGTAAAGTCATTTTCACGTTAGGGACTATTTAGGCCCAAGACATTAACGTCTTGAAGTCAAACTAGCTATAAATTTACACTAGTGGTCGCCCTTGGCACGTTGCGCCAGAGGCGCGAAAAGCTTTCTAAAATTTCCATTTTGGAAATTTCAAATTTTGATGCGGTTGCCCTAATATTAGGGCTAGGCCCTTTTCTCCTAATTTTGGACCCCTAACAAGAATTTGAAGTCGGATTTTTGATATCACGAATGGATTTTAAGATATACAAAAATTATAATTTTGGGTAATTCTGAGGCACATTTTTGGGCACTTTTTGTGGTCATTTCAAGTTATGAATTATGTTTGATCTTGACTCATCTATGATATTTAAGTATTACACTCTTTTTCTCTCTCTCTCTCCCTTAATTCCATTTCCCCTTATTTATGGTTATCTCTATTTGTCCTTTTTAATTGCTTCCACGATCAAGGATGTGTGATGTTATGCTATGAGGCTTGTTTCAAGTTTCCCATTTGCTAGTCATGTCTAGGCCCTAGTCTTGGGTAATGACAATTAATGGTCCTCAAATTCCACTACACCACGTTGATTAGAGTCTTATTCATGGTTTTGAGGCATGCCACAACTATGAATGGGAGGCTATGAGGCACTTTAATAAATATTTCCCTTCATTATGGTCGATATTGTGCTATAGAATTTAAGATAATATTTTTACCTAACGAATGTTTTTTGCTATTCTAGATCATGCCAATTCTAAGAGGACGAAGAGGAGCAACAGACTCCTCTCGATCCTCAAGATGGACTAGTAGTTCATGAAGAATTCTAGGATACTCTTACCATGTGATCTTATGTTGTGACTAATCAAATCAACCAAGGGGCCCAAGCTCCTCATGCTTCTACACTGGCTTCAAGGGTGAGAGACTTTACTAGGATGAAACCGCCAGAGTTCTATGGGTCTAAGCTAGATGAGGATCTTCAAGAATTTGTTGATGAGGTGTACAAGGTGTTGGCTATTATAGGGAATATCTCAAAGGAGAAGGCGAAGTTGATGACCTAACAACTCAAGAGGTGGCTTAAATATGGTTTACCCAATGGAAATAGGAGAAGGGGAACAACAACGTCATCCTTTGGGAAGAGTTTGAAGTAGCATTTCTCAACTAGTTCTTTGTCCTTAAGCTAAGGGAGGCCAAAATGATGGAATTTATGAATTTAAAGGAAGGGTCTATGAGTATGAGGGTGTATGCCCTCATATTCAACCAACTCTTGAAGTATGCTCCACAGTTGGTGGTCGAGCCGATGTCTAGGCTGAAAACATTAGTGATGGGGCTACCGGACTTAGTTAATGAGGAGTGTCATGCCTCTCTGTTGATAAGTGATATGGATTTATCCTGTCTCATGACTTATGCCAAATAATTGGAGGATGAAAAGCTTAAAAAGAGAAGGATTGGTGAGGCCAAGAAAGCCCATTTTGGAGGTGAGTTTCAAAATTCCTAGGGAGGCTGGTTTCCTCAAAGCCACAAGTTTTAAGGGAAAGAGTTATCCAATGCTTCCAATGAGGAGTTTGCCTATGGTAGGGTGTTAAATCAAATATTCCAAGGAGGTGATGAGAGGGTGTCAAAGCTTAGATGCCAAAATATGGGAAAGGCCATGGATGCCCATGTTTGAAGAAGTCTAATGCTTGCCTTGGTTGTAGTGGATTCAGGCACAAAGCTAGTGATTTGTCTCATGCTCAACCTAAAAGTGGAGCTAATGGTCCTCAAGGCCAAGGTGCCAATATGGGACAAGGAGAAAGGGAAGGTCATCAAGGTGGTGCCCCAAGACATAATCGATTTTATGCTCTTCAAGGGAGGCAAGAAGGGGATGGGGCACCGGTTGTTGCTAGTAATATATTCAAGTTTCCTTTAACTTAGATTGGTATGCATTGATAGTCCGAGTGCCACTATTTTTTTCATTATTTCTTTTGTTGCTAGAGGGCGACATGTGTGTCCTGGGTGTTAGGTGAACCTTATGAAGTGTCTACTCAATTGGTAAGTCTATTGTTGCTAGAAAAGGCACATAGATATTGTTCTGTGTCAATATTGCATTAGGTCTTACCTTGTGATTTGTTGATTTTGATATGCTAGATTTTAATGTCATGCTTTGGGTAGATTTTGATGTCCTTCCTATCGAGTCGATTCTGGTGGTCAATGAGTTCTTCGTGTCCTTTGGTTTGGCTAGGTGCACTGGCTATGTCTATAGGTCTCATGAATAGGATCTCTAAAGCCTACTTTGACGTGTTTATGGCAGTATTTAGTGATGATATGTTAGCTCATTACCGGAAGTAAGGGAGAGCTTATGGACCACTTGAGGGTGGTATTATGAGTTTTGAGGAGAGTGAGATTGCTAGCTAACTATGGAAAGTAGGAATCTTTAGAATGCCGAGAGGGTGGTTGGAGAAGTTAAATAGGTGATTAGACAGGGTATGAGGTTGGGTGAAGTTGAGAATGGTTGTGTAGTGGTTTTGATGGCCCCGAATCTTTTTTGGTTTAGGAGGTCTACTTAAGCAAGGCATTGATTCTGCCTTAATAAAGTTGGAGGTTTTGGTGAGGGATGACAGAGTGGAGATTTTCTCCCAAGGAGGAGATGATGGCTTTTGATGCAAAAGTGGACTATGTGTGTTTAAGGTTGGCATATAGGTTAAGATTTGGAGGTCCTTATAGGGTTTGGAGGAGAAATTATTAAGGTTGCATAAGGATTAGAGTTGCCTATGGATATAGATATTGTTCATCTAATTTTCCATGTGCCTATGTTAAAGTGGTGTGTAGTAACCCAACTGCTATTGTGAATTTGATGGTGTGTGGGTGTGATAAAGGATAATTTTACTTAGTAGGAGATTTTGGTAGAAATCTTGGATAGACAAGTGAGAAGGTTGAGAGACAAGGATGTAACCTCCATCAAGGTTCTTTATAGTAATTGACAAGTCGAAGGAGCAACTAGGGAATCTGAAGTGGTCATAAAGGGGCTATATTCGTACCTTTTTCATTATAATCAAGCCTAAGATAGTGACTAAGTCCTTCCTATAATTTCAAATCCTATGTTTCAACCCTTATGCCATTTGCATGCATTCATGTTTATGTTGACATGTTCATGGTGCTTTTAACATTCATGTTGAGACTTTTGAAAATGATGTTTAAGTGTAATTATTACATTCATGTTGGGATAAAATCTTCATGATTACTTCTCTTCTATACATTTCTTTGACATTCGGGGACAAATGTTCCTAAGGGAAAGATATTGAAACGATCCAAAAAATGCCCAAAAATGTGCCTCGAAAATGCCCATATTCGTAATTTTCATATATCTCAAAATGCATGAGTGATATCAATAATTTAACTTCAGACCATGATTAGGAGGAAAATTGAG
Source organism: Solanum sejunctum (assembly GCA_025642045.1). NCBI lineage: Eukaryota > Viridiplantae > Streptophyta > Magnoliopsida > Solanales > Solanaceae > Solanum > Solanum sejunctum. The sequence continues at coordinate 217 of JAOTQJ010168302.1, read as the reverse complement.
TGGGAAATGGGTATAATCCCGATTTTAGAGCAACCACAGCAAAATTTTCATTTCAAAAAATTTATGAAAACGGTAAGGGCCCATGCCCCTAGCGTGATGCGGCTAGGGCGCGGACAAATGTATTTTTGTTGCCAATTTTTTTTTAAAATTTAGCCTAAGGCCTTGGGGTCTTGAGCCTAAGCCTTCCTATGGGTAAAAACACCTATATTTAGTCATT
>JAOTQJ010168292.1:0-13239 GCA_025642045.1 Solanum sejunctum | reverse complement strand
AGAAAAGTGCCTGAAAATGTCCCTTGAAAGTGCCCAAAATTGTAATTTCCATATATCTCAAAATTCGTGCGTTATTTAAAAAATTCGACTTCATATTCTTATCAAGGGGACAGAATTGAGGGAAAAATGGGTCTAACCTGAATTTTAGAGCAACCATAGCAAAATCCAAAATTTTAAAGTGTCAAACTCTAGTGTATAGTGCATGATCTTGGCGCGACACACCCCTGTATTATTTTTGTCCAAGGCTTTTAAGTCTTTTGCCTAAGACTTCGCACACGTGAAAATATGTATACTTAGTTATATTTTGCCTTCATATAATATAAGACATTCCCCAATACTCACTCAAACACTTAGGATTATTTTTCTCTCAAATTTCAAGTGCCAAAACACTCTTCGGATCTTAAGAAATTCAACAAAGCTTTAGCTGTCCATCTCTAATCTTCGTTAAGTTCACCTCCAAAGTAAAGGTATGTGGGTTTCTTTCATGGGTTCGTTTCGCCCATGATGCCCAAGCTTCCTTTTCTTACAAATTGCATGATTTAAAGTTGATTTATTCAAGGGTCTTGTTTATTATGAAATTCACTGCACACTATGCTGGGGTTTATAAAATAGTGAGTGTTTTACTATGTTTTGGGCTATGAATCTTTGATCTATTTTGAGATTTGAGGAAGGGTTTTAACGTATATTGCTCGAGGGTGTCACTAAATATCTATTGATGGTGAAGGGATGAGAGGTGAGTCCCCAAATCTCTATATAAAGACCCCAAAAACTGTCCAAAAATGTGTCTCAAAATGCCTAGAATTTTAGTTTCCATATATCTAAAATTTCAATAGTTATTTCAAAAATTTGACTTTATATTATTATTAGGGAGTCCAAATTAGGTGAAAAAGAGTCTAAACTCGATCTAGATCAACCGTAGAAAATTATGAATTTTTAAGTATGCTAAAAAACAGTGAGGATCCGCAACTGGACCATGGCGCATCCCAGTGTTATTTTGGCTAAATTTATGTCTCAGGTCCATGGCTTTGATTCTTAGGCCTAGGCCCTCCCATGCTTGAAATTACCTATACTTAGCCTTCTTTTACCCTCATATCATCCGAAACATTCCCCAATACTCACTTAATCACTTAGACTGCTATTTCACCCTAAATTAAAGTCCCAAACTCAAGACTAATCTTAAGGATTTCATCAAGGATCTCATTCAAGCTTCAAGTCTCCATCCCCAATCTTCAAGGGTTCTTCAAACTCAAGGTATGTGGTATTGAACCATTGGGTCCTTTCACCCATGGTGCCTAATCCTCCTTTTTACTAACATTGCATGATTTGAAGTTGATTTGTGAGTCTTGTATATTCAGAAATTTACTGCATAGTGATTTTAGTTCATGAAAATATGGTTGTTTTAGCATGTTTTGATCTCTAAATCTTGGATCTAATGTTGGATTTGATGAGGGATTTCTATATGAATGTCTTAGAGGTATTGAAAGGTGTTGATTGGTGGTTTTACTATAGATTTATTGCATGATTTCATCTCCAAATTGCATGGTCTTTTAATCCCACTACACACCCCCATGGTTTTTTAATAAAATATCCGGTTATGGTTTGTTGAGGAAATAAAGATCCAAAGCTTGGGATATGATATGTTTGACTATATGATGATGAAATGAATTTATGTATATGATGGATCATATATAAAGTATTGCATTAGTCCATCATCAACCATGTGAGGGGTTTGTACCACACCACCGGGGTGATGGGGTGAGATCATCATCAACCATGTGAGGGGTCTATACCATATAACCGGGGTGATGATGTAAGATTATCATAAACTATGTGTGAGGTTTGTTCCATACCACTAGGGTGATGGCATGAGATTATCATCAACCAAGGTGGGGGTTTGTACTCATCAAACCATGTGAGAGGTTTTTACTTCACCACCAGCGTCATAAGATGTGATTATCATCAACCATATAAGGGGTTCATACCACACCACCAGGGTGATGGGATGAGATCATCATCAATCGACCAAGAGATTTATACTTTAGAAATCTAGTTGGTCTATGCTTACTAAAGCATGTTTTACTTACGCATTGATCATACACATCACATTATTATATCTTACCTATTGTCTATTGTCATGCATGTTGATAATGAATCTTATTTATTGTTGCATTGCATCCCACATACTTAGTACATTCAAACGTACTAATGCATACTCTTGCCTACATGATATCACCTTATAGGAATGAGCACTTAAGTTTATCATTGTCCTCCTTTTTGTGGCTAGATCAGTTCTACTCAAAGCTAGATGGTGAGTCCTCCACTTCAGGAACTTTAGTCTATATTGATATTATCTATGTATTGAGACACTTTCTTACATTTTATTTTGACTATGAGAGTGAGAGCGGTTACTTTTTCTTGGCCCCTGCTCTATCTATGTGTTTAGAGGTATTTGTTAGACAAGTTAAGTATCTACGGTATAAGCTTTGACTCCTTGTCTCTTGATGAGGTTGATTTATAAGCTACCCTTAGCCCTTTGCCCCTAAGTATCATTTTATGTCTTTTACATGCTTCTACGCCAATGATATGTAATGATAAGTTAAGAGGCTTGTTTAGGGTTCCTTCGAGTTCCCCATTTGTCGTGTTACTTCTAGGCCCTATGCTTGGGTCGTGACAAAGTTGGTATCAGTTCAATAGGTTGTTAGATCCTTGGATTCCAATGTACTTCATTGATTAGAGTCCTATTTTTTGTATACCACAACTATGAGTAGAAGGATATGAGGTATCCTAGGAAATGTTTCACTTCTTCATGATCCATCCCCTAGGGCTTATTGCTAACCCCTAACCATTATATTTTAGTATATGTCACAAGCTACTCAAGACTGTCAAATATTAAATATAGAGGTTCAAAATGCTCTATAGGTAATGGCCAAAGCGATGACAACATTGGCAACTCAACTCAATAGTCAAGTGGGTGCTCCCGAGAGTTCTACTAGTGAGAGGGGAGGTAGTTAGGCTAAGAGGGCCCACAATATGGGTAAGCTCCAAAGTCTCAAGGGTAGAATTGATATTATATGTCCTACATGTGGTAAGTTTCATAAAGGCCTATGTTTGAAGGGTACTAACACTTATTTTGCTTTTAGGGAAGTGGGGTATAAGAGGAAGGATTTCCCCCGTAGATTTGATAATAGTAAAGGAGGTCATGATAGGATAACTAATCCCAAGTGTTAAAGGTATGGGAAGTATGATGGTGGTCCATGATTGGGGATGACTAATGCTTGTTATTGGTGCAGTAATGTGGGTCACAAGCTAAGAGATTGTCCATATGTTTGAAGGAAGTGTAAGAGTGGCCGACCTTTAGATCTAGGTGGTCGTGTTGATCAAGTGACTCATGGAGGGGATGAGGTGCCCGATGCTGCTGCCAGTAAGTTGAAGTTATCTTGGCCTTGTTGTGCATGTATTGTTCGTCTCGGTGTGCCACTACTTCTTCTCTATTCTTGTTGGTTGATGGTGGGGCTTCTTGTGTGCCCAAGACTTAGAGTGGATCTTTGGTGTCCATTGTTTTGTTTGGTGTATTGTTGCTAGCAGGTTTATAGGTGTTGATCTGGGTTTGCATATATTAGGTCTTGCTTTGTAGTTTGTTAGAGTTGGCATGGTGGATTTGGATGCATTATAGGGACAGGTTGCATGCATGTTGTGTCTTCATGGATGGTAAAACCCATAGAAGTAGCCCTGATTCCCTAATGAGCCTGTTTTTAAGTGGGAGGTTGGTAAATGGTAGCAAGGGAGGTAGGTCCATTTCATTCCCTAAGGTACAAGTGGTCTCTAAGGGGTTGCATTTATCATCTTGTGAGAATTGGCGGTGTTGAACATAAGTTATTTATTTATAGAATTGTCGTTGGTACTAGATGAGGCCTTGAATATCCCTTTTTGATGTTTGAAGTTGGTGTAATGTCTTTTTGTTTGACTAGTACGTCGGTTATGCCTATAAGTCTCATGCGTAAGATCTTTAGTACCTACTCTAATAGTCTTATGGAGGTTTTGATATGATAATGTGGTTCATTCCCTAAGGTGGTAGTGCATGTAAGTCATTTGAGGGTAGTACTAGAAGTTTAAGGAAGAAGGTTAGGTGCTAGTAGGAGATATGGGAATTTTGGTGGAAAGAGGTTTCCTTTCTAGGTTGTGTGGTGCCGAGTGATGGTATTAAGGTGGACTTTAATAAGACGAAGGTGATTAGAGATTGGCCTATACCATTGACTTTATCAGATACTAGGAGCCTCTTGGGTTTAGTGGGCTATTGTCAGAGATTGTGAGTAGGTTCTCTTCTATTGTTACTCCTATGACTTAGTTGACCCTAAGTAAGGTCATTTTATGACCAATGTTTTGAGTAAGCTGATTTGATATGTCCGGGTATTGCTATTTATTGTCTTATTCCTTGGTGCTAGTAGAATCATGTGTATGAGGGTTCATCATTGCTCCCTTCCAATCAAAGAGACCCAAAATTGTTTTCGAGAAAACCTACATGGATTTTACTTATTTTAACTGGGGATTTGAATATTATGATTTATAAAATTCTATTGACGCATAGGTAGTATTTATTTTATGATTTTATTGCTATGAAATGAGGATATAGTTTGGGTTGATGAAGTTATAAGTAGGTGTATTCCCTTTTGGGTCTATTTATGCTTGAGAGAGACTATAGTATAGATTTAAATATGGAATTAATTATGTTTTCACTTCAACTTCATATTATTAATGTTAAAAATGGAATCTTAATTACCCATGTCATTTCCTCATTGTTCATAGAATATGCATTCATGTACATGGATTATTTTGAAATATAATGTTATGGGTAAGCCCAATTTTATTTTATGGTATGATTTTGATAAAAAGTTGGATATGACAATATTGTGACCACATATATGTCTTTAATTTTTGCTCTTTAAGCATTTCGGGTGCTTGCACTATTTTGTATATGAATGGGCTATTCGTATGCATGAGTATTATGACTATAAAATTATTATGTGTTAGGCTTTTAAGCCCAATTTTGCATTGAAATGATTTGAAAAAAAATGATTATGTACATGCATATTATAAGTATTCTTGTGGGATGACGACTAAGCTTGATGGGTTGGATGTCTTGTGGTAGTTTGGGCTAGTTGCATAGCATGTTTCTAATAGTGTGTAGAACCCGTAAGGTTGTAATATGATGGGTAAGGATGGACAATCTATTTAGTCAACTACGATGGTTTAGTCACTTCTCTAGGATCAATCTTTGGTTTGGGTTTTGTCCCTAAGTGAGGATTAGGGTAGGTGATATCCCTAAATGTCCTTTTCAGAGTAGGAGTTAGCGTTTTTAATATTGGTGAAGTTGATTGGTTGGCTTATGTATGAGTTATGTTTATGGTTTCATGAATAGGGTCTTAAAACCCTACCTTGATATGTTTGTGGTGGTCTTTAGTGGTGAGTCATTGATTTGTTTAGACCTTGTGAATTATTTGGGGGTAGTGTTGCAAGCGTTGGATGATAAGGGGATTGGTTGCTAAATATGATAAGTGTGCACTGTGGATAGTAAGAAGGTGGTTAGAGTTCTTTAAGGATTATGAATGAATGTGCATTACTTTTCCCCGATAAGGCTAATGTTGCGGTCAGTGCTTTAGGTAGCCTAGCATATTTCTTGATGGTGGCAAAGAGGAGATTAGTGGGGTCCATCAGTGGTTATATTGGAAGTTATGTTAAGGGAAGTTGAGCATGGTGGTGTAGCATTATTGATGGTTCCAAATCTTCTTGGGTTAAGAGGTCTAGATTAGGCAAGTCCTTGATTACATCTTATTAGAGTTAGGAGTTTGGGTGAGAAGATGATAGACTGTGGTTGTCTCCCAAGGTGGAGATGGTGGTTATAGTACCAAATGGGTTAGGTATATTTAAGGTTGACAATTGAGTTGAGGGTTGTGAGTCCTTATAGAGGGTAAAGAGAGGTTGGTGAGGTTGTATAGTTTGGGAACTACCTATGGTATGTTTATTGTGTTTCCAGTTTGTAATGCTTCTAGGTTGAGGGGATGTATTGGTGACCCAAGTGCTATGTAACTCTTTGAAGTTGTGGGTGAGGTGGACGATGAGTTGGCTTAGACGGAGGTCCTGGTGGAGGTTTGGATCGATGACTGGAGGAATTGAAGATAATGGTGTAGGTATCGTCAAGGCCCTTTGGAAGAGTTGTTTGTTCGTATGTGTTCCCCAAAGAGTTGGTGCGGACATATAGAAGCGATATCCACACCTCTTTCACCCTATTCAAGCTTATGATGTCATGTCAAGTTCTATGTTTCAGCCCCCATGTTATTCATGTGCATTTATATTTAAGTTGGCAAGTTTATGATGATTTTACACTTATGTTGAGATCTTGAGAACAGTGTTTTTAATGTAATGTTGCATTCTTGGTGGGGCTGATTTGTTATGATCACTCTTGTCTTGTACGTCTCTTTTATATTTGTGTACGAATGTTCCCAAGGAGGAGATATTGTAACGACCCCAGAAAGTGCCCGAAAATGTGCCTCAGAATAAAAAGAATTTTAATTTCCATATATCTAAAATGAGTTCATTATTTTAAAAAATACGACTTCATACTCTTGTTTAGGTGGTCAAAACAAGGTGAAAGAGGGTCTAACGCCTATTTTAGAGCAACCGTAGTGAATTAAGAATTTTCAAGTGTGCTAAAAAAATAGTGACGATCTGCGATTAAGGCTCGATGCGCCCTAATGTTATTTTGGCCAAATTTTTATTTTGGGTCCAAGGCTTTAAGTCTTGGGCCTAGACCCTCCCATACTTGAAAATACCTATACTTAGCTTTATTTCACCCTCATATCATCCTAAATATTCCCCAAGACTAACTCAAACACTTAGACTCATATTTCACCCTAAATTAAAGTCCCAAACTCAAGACCGATCTTAAGGATTTCATCAAGGATCTCATTCTAGCTTCAAGTCTCCATTCCCAGTCTTCTTCAAGGGTTCTCCAAACTCAAGGTATATGGGGTTGAACCATTGGGTCTCTTTTTTACTAATATTGCATAATTTGAAGTTGATTTGTGGGTCTAGTACATTGACAAAGTTACTATATAGTGATTTTAGTTCATGAAAATATGGTTATTTTAGCATGTTTTGAGGTCTAAATCTTAGATCTAATGTTATATTTGACGAGGGGTTTTGATGTTAATGTCTTGGGGGTGTTGCAAGGTGTTGATTGATGGTTTTACTATAGATTTTCTTGCATTATTTCATCTCTAAATTGTGTGGTCTTTTACCCACACTACAACCCCAAGGTGTTTGATAAAATGTCCGATTATTATTTCTTGAGGAAATGAACATCCAAAGCATTAGATATGATATCTTTGATTGTATGAATATGGAAAGAGCTTATATATATGATGAATCCTATATAAAGTATTGTATTAGACCATCGTCAACCATGTGAGAGGTTCGTACCCCACCACTAGAGTAATGTGGTGAGATGATCATCAACCATGTAAGGGGTTTCTACCATATCACCAGGGTGATAAGGTGAGATCATCATCAACCATGTGAGGGGTTCGTACCACATGACCAGGTTGATGAGGTGAGATTATCATCAACCGACGTACGGGTTTGTACTCACCAAACCATGTGAGGGGTGTGTACTTCACCACCAGGGTGATAAGGTATGATTATCATCAACCATATGAGGAGTTCATACCACACCACTAGGGTGATGGGGTGAGATCATCATCAACTGACAAAGGGGCTTATACATTGGAAATCTAGTTGGTCTATGCTTCACTAGTGATATCCTATATGAGCATGAGTTACTAAATCATGTTTTACTTATGCATTGACCAAACACGTCACATTGTTATATCATGCATATTGTCCATTGTCATGGATATTGACTATGAAGCTTATCTATTGTTGCATTGCATCTGATATACTTAGTACATTGAAATGTTCTAATGCATACTCTTGCCTACATGATATCACAATGTATGAACAGGTGCTCAAGTTGATCGTCCTCCTCTTCCACATTTCTAGATAAGTTCTACTCAAAGCTAGATGGTAAGTTCTCCACTTCAGGGACTTTATTCTGTGTTACTATTATCTATGTATTGAGGCACTTTCTTATGTGCTATTTTGACTATGAGGGTGAGCCCAGTTATTTTGTCTTGTCCTTTGCTCTATCTATGTATTTAGAGATGTTTGTTGGACAAGTTATGTATCTATGGTATGAGCTTTGACTTCTTGTCTCTTGATGATGTTGATTTGCAAGATACCCTTAACCCCTTACCCCTTAATATCATTTTATGTCTTTAACATGCTTCAGCGAGCAATGATGTGTAATGATGAGTTAAGAGGCTTGTTTGGGGTTTCTTTGGGTTCCTCATTCGCCATATCATATCTAGGCCCTAGGTTTGGGTCGTGAAACTCTAAGAGGCGAGTACCAGAGTTCATGCTTGAGGCAAGTATCCGAGTTCAAGAACTAGATGTTAGTACCGAGTTCACATAAGGCTTAGTGGATTCACTTAGTCAATAGGAGATTCACCTAGGCAAGTAACTTCCTCCAACATGAGGTTGACATTGAGATTTCGAGTTGTAGCTCACTTGATCTTATTTTATGTCGGTTGAGGTTTCTTCCCACACTATATATTATGAACTATACAAGTTGATTTTTACTGAAAGCATGGTTTTACTTCAAACATCATTCATTCTTAGTATGTTATTCATTGCTTATGATTATGCATTTTGCTTAGGATGCCTATCTCTTGTTGCATTCCATCACACATACTTAGTACACTTAAATGTACTAACACATATCTATGCATATATAATGTCACCACATAGGAACTGATGCACCGCTTGATCATCCACCTCCTCCGCGTGGATAGTATGAATGTCTCTCAAGCTTGCTGGTGAGTCCACCATTACTAGGATGTTGCTTATAATCTCTTACTATGTACTAAAGCTATCTTTCCTTTATTATGTATTGACTATCAGAGTGAGCTTATTTGTTTGTCGTGGCCTCTGCTCTTGTCTATGTAGTAAAGGTGTTACTAGACATGTTATGTATCTATGTTATGAGCCTTGACTGTCTTGTTTCTTGATGTTATGATATTAAAGTTTACCCTTAGTCCCAATTCCCTTGTTTATTCTTATCTCTCATTGTCATTTTAGTTGCTCCCACAACCAAGGATATATAATGATATGCTATGAGGCTTGTTTGGGATTCCTTTGGGTTCCCCTTTCACCGGTCACATCTAGGCCCTGGGCTTGGGTCATCACAATGATGGTATCAGAGCACTAGGTTGCTAGATCTCCGAATTCTAACAAATTGTGTTTATTGAGTCTTATTCATGGTTGTATTATGCTCAACAACTATGAATAGGAGACTGTGAGACATTTTAGGAAATATTTCCTTTTTTCATGTTCTAAGTCGTGCTATAGAGTTGAAATAAGTTCCCTCCCCCCTTCCGCCCCCCCAAACATTTATTCATTGTTATACCAGATTATGTCTAACATAAGAGAAAGAAGAGCTTGCTCTCCCAAAGAACAAGAATTTTGGGGTGCACTTTTTATGCCAACTAAAGATCCCAAGTCCCTCATGCTCCTACTCCGGCATCTCATATTAGGGACTTTTTGAGGATGAATTTGCTAGAATTTTATGGATCTAAGGTAGATGAAGACACTCAAGAGTTTATTGATGAGGTCTATAAGGTATTAGCTATCATGGGAGTCATATAAGAGAAAAGGGTGGACTTGGTGGCTTACCAACTCAAAGGGGTTGCACAAATATGGTTCAATCAATGGAATGGAGAGAAGGGGGTTGACAATGTGGTTCTATGTGAGGAGTTCAAGGTGGCTTTTCTTAATCAGTTCTTCCATCTAGAGCTTTAGGAAGCTAAAGTGGTGGATTTCATAAACTTGAAACAAGGATTTTTGAGTGTGAAGGAGTATGCCCTCAATTTCAATTAACTTTCAAAATGTCCCCCATGGTGGCCGATCCAAGGTCTAGGATGAGTAAGTTCATGATGGGAGTATCCAACTTGGTAAGTGAGGAGTGGCGGACCTCTATGTCGATTAGTGATATGGATTTGTCCCACCTCATGATTTATGCTGAATAATGATGGTCACGCTCAAATAAGAAAATAGTTGTGATAAGTAATTAACCTAACCAATGTTAGGGTTGAATCCACAGGGAATACAGGGCTTGACTATGAGAATTCAGCACTATCATTTCAAATATCTATAACTACAATCTATAGATATGGGGGGGGGCTTGTAATTCAAAGCCAAAGATAAAACAAACACTAATTAAAAAGCAAGAAAACACTCAGATTTGGTAACAACTTGGGAATTCTGTTCCCCATGTTTCGTTGACTCAAATTCCCTAGATAACATAACTACAATTTGTGAATGGCATGTAGGATGGTAACTTACGTTCTTCCATACCTCTTGTCAAGGTGAAGGTTGAATTTCACTATGGCTCTAGGTTGGCTACCATAGCTTGCAAACTAACCATTACCTATTGTCCTAGTAAACCTCTCGTTGGTCAGATTTTGTCGACTATATAGGAGCACATCAACCTAGTCCTGTCATCTGCTGCCCTTTTCTTATTCATCACTACCTTAGTCGGGATTGTGATTGTAGGTAGGATTTGGTGTTGGTCACAACCAAACAACGTTAATAACGAAGGAAAGTAAATAATACATGCAAAACTCCAATCATAGAAATAAACAATACCTAGGTTATTTCATGTCAACTACCCATGGTTTGCACAACCCTAAGTTGTAGGTGTTTAGCTACTCATGTCTAATATAAAACACATAAAAATGCAAGTAAAAGGCATAGTAGAGAATTTTACCAACTCTAATGAAAGTGAAGACACCTAAATTGCAAACCTACGAGCTTGATAAATTCCAAAGTGTGTAGCACAAGATTTACCTTCCCCAAAAATGGATTTTCAAAATGAAAATACTAATCTAAGATTAGAACAATAAAAAAATTCTTGAGAGAATATATTAGAGCTTAAGAACAAGACAGAGAGAATTCACAAGTGTCAACTCTCTTAAAATGAAACTCTAATTAAACTTTTTATAGTGTACGAGTTATAACCCTAAAATAAATGCAGAAAAGACACCTGGCATCTACGACGTCTCACAGATACAACTCGTAGGGCGACCTACGAGTCATAGATGGGGTCTCATATCAGGTTCTTGGTAGTTTGGACATCGTTAGTATGACCTACTGGTACGAGTTGTAGCTTGGACTATGACTCATATGCTGGTGTCGTATCCTTGGTCTTCAGCTTCTTGGTTCAACATTTTGGCTCTTTGATTATTGCTACGAGCCCACCTATATGAGTTGCCGTATGATATATGACTCATAGGGTAGCCTCGTAGGAGTTACCCTCACTTTGCAAATTTCTAAACTTTTGGTGTCTATTTCCTACTACGACACATCTTAAAGTCATAGCTTGGGATACGACTCTTAGCATGACTCATGTGGCCTATGCTTTAGCAAAATCTATAACTTTTCTTCCAAATCATACCAACCTAACTTTTCTGCAATATCAACAGAAAAATACATTAAAACTATAAAAGGTCGCTTTAAGAACTCACAAAATCCTTGTTTTAAGAGAAATACATAACTATACTACTAGCATATAGATCACTTCTCAGGTTTAGGTACCTCTTATCCTTTTCAAAATAGGATTTCAAGTCTATTCAGCAAGATAATGACACAATGAGATACTTGGCAAGTCAACTATGATAAGCTAAGGAGCTTCAACCTTCCACAATCACTGGTGCAGTCATATGCTAAACAAGTAGTGCCAAATACCCTCACTAGAAAGTAGTCCCATACACTCAGAAGCATTCAGGATTAGGAATTGAGGAAACATTCTCATTCTGACAATTGAAATCCATGCACAATGACTAATACCATAAGCTTGCCCTTGCACTCATCTTTTGGCTTGGTGACAAAGTGAATTTGGATCACTTTTGTACTTAAGAGCTTGTAACACAGGTTCATGGTACTTTGGGAATGGCATTTTAGGAATTTAGTGACTAAAAGCTATCTTTGAATCATGCTTTAGTTCAAGGTGCTTTGGGAATGGCATTTTAGGAATTTAGTGACTAAAAGCTATCCTTGAATCATGCTTACCAACACTTTTACCTTCACAACCCATTCAATTTCACTAATTCCTCCCTTATTCCCCCATTTTAAGCTTTTTCAGGCTTTTCTTTCACTTTTAAACTCAGATCAAGGCACTCTTTCTTTTCCTTTTCTTCACTCGGGTTATAATTAATCATTTCCTTTCTTTCTACCGCAACTAACCACCTCATTTTGTTACTTTACCACAATAAGGATCACCCTTAACTTAGGCTTTTAGCCTAAGGTAAAGTACACAATATCCATACCTTAAACCAAGGCCACCAATACAACCACCCTCAACTTAGGCTTTTAGACTCAATCAAGGTTCACATGTTCAAGGATAGATCAGCGCCAATATTAGGGTATTTCATCAAATAATGTTAAGTGAGTAAGGTATCAAGAAAAATGAGTACATGAGAAGCTCAAACATTTGGATCAAGAGATTCACTAGATCATTTAGTAGGAAATTTAGGCAAAAGTTGGCTTCCTATCACAACAAAGGCCTAAGATTACATCCAAATAAACTAAATCCATTCACAAAGCTTAGAGTTCGAGGGCAAGTTCTAAGTCCATACATAATACATGAATGCATAAAAATAAGCTCACAACAAACATGATATTGTACTCACAATCAAGTATCAACTCATAGGTCATGCTTCAAGCCTTAGCGTACCCTCACAATATCAAAACAATCATTACCAAACACTCAAAATGTACAAGTGCCTCACTAGCCACAATCCAAAAAAAATAAAACAATTTAGGGTTCCCAAATTTATCAAAACATAAAGAACATTAAAGAACTATATATATGCCAATAAGTAAAATTACTATGCATTCACAATTTATCTACACATCCTAAAACATGTCGGTTCAACAAGAATCTAAAAATTCACAAGGAAAAATAATCACGACAAGAAAATCTTAGGATAAAAAATTTGGGATCTGAGGCTACTCAGATTTCACCTTAATCCATAAATTCCACTACCCCACTTGTACTAGAATACTTCGTCCTTAAAGTAGGATCATAAGCGAAGAATTTCAAGGGGCATATCTTGGGTTACCTCCCAA
>JAOTQJ010168260.1:0-25941 GCA_025642045.1 Solanum sejunctum | reverse complement strand
AAGAGAGAATTGGAAAATAGGCAGCCCAAGCCCATCAACTTGGAGACCCATTTAGGCCCAAGTGTGAGGGCCAAGCTGGTGGATCACCAGATTGATAATGTATGATATAGTGTGGTAAAAATTTAAAGGGAAGGTATGCCAAATACCTCTTTATAAAGGGTTTAAAAGAAGCTTCACAATTCATTCTCAAGTTGAACACAAAAAAAAATTAGATTGCTCTCTCTACTTTCTCTCAACTTTTCTCAACATTGTAAAGCAGCTAAGAGGGACTTCTAGCATTCCTAGGCAACACCTATACCTTCAATTAGGTGGTTTACACATGTGTTTAGTATGGTTTTCTTATGAAAAACAAGAAGTATATGCTAGTATGTTGGTGCTGAAAAATCTGGATAGATTCTATGCTGAAAATTGCTGCACATTTTCCTTTTGTTTTGGTAATTTCTCTATGGTTTGTGAGTTGTATTATGAATATAACTTGTTGTACTTAATATGGTTTGAGTTATAAACATCACCCTAAGGTTGTTGCCCTGACTTTGGTTTCATTTAACAAGCGCGTTTTATTGTGTTATCTTAAGCATCATGTTGATTGGAACTTGCGGGCTATTGTATGTAAGGTTATTAGCTTACGTCCTTCATGACTTCTTAAGAACTATTACAAGAATGTTTTAGGTATATTTATATATTTAAAAGTTGCTGGAACAGTTTGGTTAAAGTTAGAATAGGTTTGGAGTTGTCGACATCGAAATGTAGCAAAGGAATGTAACGTTATGCTGTCCATTTTTAGGCCGTGTAGAATTGTTATGTGTTGTACTCTGTGGGCTGTTGTAAGGCTGTTATGGCATTAAAACAGATTGGTCATGAAGTTTATGTGTGAATATGTGTTGGAAAATACAATTAGAGACGTAGAGGTTGGGAGAATACGCTCGGGTTTATAAATACCCACTTGCTGTCCATGTGTTTTTAGTTACATGATTGGACTGCCAAGGTATATTTATTGGCTATTAATGCTAATTTTATCACCTAGTATGTTATAGATAAGTATTTCGAGGAAGGGAAGATTATCTCAAGGTTTTAACGAGGTATGTAAGGTTACTTGATTTTGTATCACTTCACATGAAATATAAATCTCTCCTTGGTACATAAAGGCATTTGTCAACTCTAACACCACTACTAACCATGTCCCCACTCTTCTAAATGTTCATATGATTCCATACATTGTCACCTTCAAAACTGCATACATGTTTGGATACCAAGTTACATGAGTTCATGTTATGGAACAATGTTCACGAGTTATTCCATTTCATATGCATTTCCTCATTTGTGTAATGTACTCTTTTCATTGTCATGTTGTCTTGTGTGATCATCCACATGTCATATGATACATATACAGTCCTACAGCTCCAATATTATGGCTACCAAAAGAATCATCTCAAAGGTAATTGAAAGAAAAAGTATACAGTTTTTGATAGGTGGTAGCCCGAGGGGTGGAGATAGCACCTAGCTAGGGACGATCCTATCAATGGGAGATAGCTCGAGGGGTTGAGTATAACCTACCCAGGGATGAACTCGATATAGTTTCACCACTGATCAGTTGTCATTTGTTTTATAGTTGTGCAAAGATTTTACAGTAAAGGTAAGGTAATATAAATAACATAAAGTACATGATCCCATAGTACAACTAAAGGTGGTCTCTCATGCTGCACCAGTGTACAGTTTTATTTAAATTGTTACTTCATATGCAGTGTAAACTGCCTAACATACTCAGTATATTATGTCGTACTGATGTCCCTTACGGGGAACCTGCATTTCATGCTGCAGGTATGGTGCTAGTAGATCTCCCTAGTAGGAGAGCAGGATGTTCAACTGTAGTTACCAAGCTCCAGGTTGCTTCAGAGCTTTGAATGTCTAGAGCTTATATGTTTATATTATATATTTAGTTGAGGCGAGGTATGTACCAACCCTTATCAGCTGTTTTTCTTTGTTTAGAGGCTTTTTTAGACTATGTAAAATAAAGTGTAGTTAGGACTCGTACTTTAAATACCATGGCCCTAACGACCTAGTCATATGCATTTCCTTTTTGCTTGTTATCACTGTTTATCTTCTTAAAGGCATGTCAAAAGCATAAACCCCTTATAGTATGTATAGAAAGTGCATAGTTACAGGTTGGTTTCCCAGAGCCTTATCGGCAATGGGTGCTAGTCCGCCCTAACGGGACTTTGGGGTGTCATAATTTACAAATCCAAGACTAGATTTGCAATCAGTGCGAAACATTGAGTGGAAAAATGGCCTCGTTCGAATTTTAGAGCAACTATATCAAACAATTATTTTTTAATCTGAAAGCCAAGACAGTGTTTGTGTGCGATAGGGCCATGACGTGTCTTAAACGTGGACTTACACTTTATTCTTTTATTTGTTTGATATGATTTGGAAAACTCTCATTTGGAGGACTTTTGGAAGAAAATACTGGTCTGCGCTGGGGGGATGGGCTATATTATACCTTTCCCAACCCCTTCGAAGTTCAATAAATGAGTATAAGGGATCTTTTACATGAAGCCAACTTTAAAAAATCTCTACCAATGAAGTTTTTGTATGAGTAGATAGAAGGGTCAACTTCAAATGACCATATCTCCTAAAGTACAATGCATTGGGTGACCCATGATATATGAAATCAAAGATATTTGGATTAGCTTTCCAACACATATAATTTTGTCTTAATTAGAGTTTGGAGTAGAAAGTTATGAGAATTTTAGTTAAGGGTGCTGAGCTATTTGTAGGTCAACGACAGCATCGCGTCATGGATCTAATGTTGACCCTTACTGGATAAGCTAATGATATTTTTTCTTTTTATTTTGAAGGTACTTTCATCCTAAAAACTTTGGGGGTCAATTTAAGGTCCCAAATCGCATAAAATGTCAATTTTCATAATTAAAAACCCTTTCCTTCACTCGTGAACATAAATTGTCACGCCCAAAGTGTCGTTAAGGAGGACTGGCACCCATTGTTGATAAGGCTCGGGAGAACCAACCTATATCCATGAGCTTTCTATATATATTATAAGGGATTTCTTCATTCAAAATGTCTTTAAGAAAGTAAATAGTAATAACAAGCCAAAAGAAAATGCATTTGGCTAGGCCGTTGGGGCTATGGTGTCTAAAGTACGAGACATGACCACACATTAATTTACATAGTATACAAAGACTCTATATAAGGAAAAGTATTTGATAAGGGTCGGGATAAGACCCACTATGACTAACTATACAATATAAAAATATAAGCTCTAGAAGCACAAAGCTCTGAGGCAACCTGGAGCTTGGTAACAACAGTTGTATATCCTATACTTCAACTAGGGAGATCTACTAGCACCTTTACCTGCAGCATGAAATGCAGGTCCCCCATAAGGTACATCAGTACGAGATAATGTATTGAATATGTTAGGTAGAAAATATTGTATATGAAGTAACAACTCAAAGGAAACTATGCAATGGTATAGGATAAGAGACCACCTTTAGTTATTCTATGGGATCATGTATTTTATGTTCTTTTTATTACTTTACCTTTACTGTATAATCTGTGCACAACATATAAAACAAATGACTAGCTAATAAGTGGTAAATCTATATCGAGATCGACCCTAGCTAGGCTTTCCTTTCACCCCTTGGGCTATCCCCCATGATAGGATCGACCCTGGCTAGGTGATTCTTCCACCCCTAGGGTTACCACCCATCAATAGGCAATATACTTTACTTTATCTTTCAATTGCTTTTGAGATAATTCTTTTGATGGTCATAATATTGAAGCTGTAGGACTGTAGATGTAGCATGTGACATGTAAATAATCATACAACACAATATGACAATGAAAATAGTACGTTACCCAAATAGTGGAATATGTATGAGATGAAATACCTCGTGAACTTCATTTAGTAACAAGAACTTATGTAACTTGGTATCCATGTATGTATGTAGATTTGAATGTGACTATGTATGAGAGCATATGAAGATGTGAAAGAGTGGAGACATGATTAATAGTTGTGTCAGAGTTGGTAAGTGCCTTTATGTGCTAATGAAGAATCTAGATTTCATGCCAAGTAATATCAAATCGAGCAGCCTTACATACCTCACTATAATACATTGCTATTACCTTGAGATAACCTTGCCTTCCTCCAAATATTTATCTACAATATAGTAGGTGATAAAACTAGCATTAGCAGCCAATAGATATATCTTGACAGCCCAATATCATAAAAATAACACATGGGTAGCAAGTGTATAATCATAAACCTGAGCGTATTCTTTCAACCTTTCTGCCTATAATCATATTTTCTGATATACATTCTCATATACATACATGTGCAGCCTGATTTAGTTCCATAATAGTCTTACAACATCCTATAAAGCATAACACATAATAATTCTACACAACATACAAATTAGGCGACATAACATTACATCCCTTCGCTACATTTTGACGTTGATAATTCCACACCTATTCCAACTTTAACCAAGCAATCCCTACCATATACGCACATAAAACTATTGCTAAAGTAATTACAAAATAGTCCTCAAAATAGGTGGAGGATGTGAGACCATATTCCTCAACCAATCAGCCCACAAGTTCCTATTACGATCATAATTAAGATATCACACAAGAACTCACTTTTGTAGACTATAAAAATGGTGCACTAGCCTTTATACATCATTATAGGACCAATACTCATTAATAACAATAGCCGTCCTTCATAATCAATCCAATCAAAATGAGAAAAGCTTCCAAATAAACAAGAAAAATGTACAACAACTTTTGGAACACATGTTGTCCAATAATTTCAGCAAAGGTATAATCAGCTTAGCCTCTTTCTTTACATAAGAAAATCATACTAAATACATAAGTATTCTTTAATTACCTTTACCCTCAAGGTGTAGGGCTTCTCCAATAACCCTAAAAGTCTCTTGTGTTTGCTTGTAAAGTCAAGAAAGAGTTGAGAGAGAACTTGCAAAACAATCTGATTTTTTTTGTTCAAGTTAAAAATGGCTTATGGGAGCTGTTTTAAACCCTTTTTAGAGGGGTACATTGGCCAACCTACTAAGGCATTTTTATCCTTACTTTACTAATCTGGTTTTGTAGCTTCGTGCTGCTTTCACTTCGGCCTTATTGGGCTCAAATTGGTTCGGCCTTGGCTACCCACTTTTTCGTTTTCTCCTTACTTAGTTTTGGCCTAATTCACCAAGTCATTTTTGGTGTACTTGGGTCCTTTCTCTATTATTATTAGGCTGAAAATATAGTACATTTATGATGCTTAAACATGGGCTAAAGTTACACCCTTAACACGGACTTTATTCATAATCGGACTTGGATAAATTTGACGTCGGGCCTCATCTCCATTTAGAAAGCAAATTTAAGCTAATCAAGTAGGTGACTGACCTGCTAGCTTCCTAACTCCTACAAGCACATCAATTCTCTCACTTTGTTTAGGGTGATGATCTCCTCAATTTGACTTAAAACTTATTTACACTCGACCCTCTTAGCGTTAGACATATATATCGCCCTCTAATGTGAGATTCAAGCACTACTAAAAATAGGCGCTAATTTGACCAAGCCATATAATTCTTCATGTGCATAGGACTAGTTCATGTAATGTGTGGGGTGTTACATAAATGCTCAAGAATCATCGAAAAAGTCATCAAGTTAGGATTAGGTTTTAAGATTTATCATTGACGTAAGTTATTTTTCATAAATTGTAATCTACCCAACCCAAATTATTTTGTCCACTCATGAATCTCTAATAGCATCTTAAATCATAACTTATGCTTCTAAGAAGACGAATTCAAGAATCCTAAAAAAGGATTTCTTAATTCTTTTTTTTCAAGAATATAGGATTCTTCATCAAGAACTCTAAAAAATCTCAGTCAAGAATTCAAGAATCAAGGAGATGTACTTCGAACAATGTCTTTCCAACTTCTTCCACTCTAAAGGTATTACCAACATCAATGATTTTCTCCATGAAAGCTATTATTCATCAAATTTTGATCATAACATCAACTTTCTAGGTATGTACAGCTAAACTAAAAGCATGTGATTATTCTCCCATATGCCCTATAGATGATCATAGATGAGTTGAGAGTCCCTGAGTCTCCATATATGATTTTTGAAGTATTATCCTAACTAAATTTTTAAAAACTATATTATTTACATGTATAGTCATACGTTGATAATCATCACAAACTTATTTTCTTGAATTGAATATTTTTCATGAGATATTATATAAACCCTATATGTTAACTTTTGAAAGCATGGAAGAATGAACTTAGGAGATGAGTCTAGAGCCTTGATGATATAAATGTACTTGTTGTTGTGGTTCTGGTCCTGAATTGAGTGTGTTGATGATGATGTTGATGAGATTGATATCCTTAGAGTCTTAAAGAGGGTGAAATTAACTTAGAAGAATGTTCATAATCTACTGAGTTGATGGTTGATGAGATGAGTTGATGTTCTTTGTCCCAATGAGACTAAATGATGAGAAATCTTGATGTTTGATATCTATGAGCATAGTGAGTCTTCGAAGGAGTATCGATTACCGAAATGAGTCAAAGTGAGTCCCACTCGTACTCATAACTAATAGGCAGCATAGGAGAGGATTAGACCATGAAAAGTGGATGTTTACTTAGTCTCAAAAGAGGACTTAATACTTTTATGGAACTATAGATGCCACACCCTTTCACCCCGATAAGATACTGGGCAGATGCCATAATGACATTGCTTTGTTGTATCATCATCGACTCATAATTGATGGTTGTAGGTCCGAGAAACTCCCAGATAGCTCTTACACTAATAGCACTCAAATGTTGAGTTGAGTTTCATTGAGTTGAGTGAGTTGAGTTTCATTGAATTGAGTTGAGTCTAATTGAGTTGAGTTGAGTTGGTTGATAGGTCACTTGTCTACTATTTTTTCTTGCTTTAGATAGATATTTGACAGTTTGATTGGTTATCTTTCTGAGTTGATGTTGTTCCATATTATTCTACCTATTTTTGTTTCATTCATCTATGTTACATAACCTATATTTCACTTACTAATGTCACTCGATGTTGCATATCATTGAGGGTCTAAGACATTCAACTGAGTGGTGAGACTTCCCTACTTCAAAGAAATCACTACATTTATTTTCATCTTACTTTTAGAGTTAGGTTTGTTCAACTTTACTTTATTTGGAGTTAGCCATGGGCCTATCAGTTACACTACTTGATAGTGCTAGAGGCTTCATAGACTAGAGTTGAATGTTGATGTTAAGACTTGTTAAGCTAGTTCCTTCTACTATCCCTTTATTTATTGATATTACTATTTTGAAACTAAATGAAATATGCCCATTACGTTTGTTACTCTTCTGCTGCTTATCTTGAGTTTATTGATTAAATGAATATGAAGTGGCCAAGTGTTCGCTTGGGAAGTAGCAATAGTCTCTGAGTGTTGGCTACGTCTAGGGCACCCTCCTGAGGTGTGACATTACATACGTTATCAGTCCTAGAGAAGGAGTAACTCGCAAAGCCCATTGAGTAGAGCCTAGATCCCTTTGAGTAGTAACAGCCGAATAAGGAAGCTTACAGGCATTGAGAATGTAAAATGGTCTCAAAGGAAGATTTAAGATTGGTATTTGGTTGGTGCTAGCTATGTATTATGCTTTGAGAGATGTTTTTGGGGAAGAAGTTCTATGATAAGTATATCCATACATCAAATGTTGGTTAAAGATTATATGGGTTGCAAGCACCCTTGATAGAGATCTTGCAGGAGAGATAAGTTAAGACTGAGGCAAAGTTGTGCATTGGTGTCCTTCGGATATCTACATTCAATTATGTACCTACTAATTTGACCTATTGGGTTTTCTAGAATTTATGAGTATGTTTACCTGGTGGGATCTGACTAGTTGTCGCCTATGTTGTGATTATACCTTATTAGTGGCTGAATGTAAGCCAAACCCTGTGATTTATACATATGACATTTTTGATGCTTACCTACTGAGTAGGTAGTTTGAGACTAGTGTACATAGTATTTTAGAGGCCGACTATCAGTCATTCGCCTGGCTACACCTTGTACCTACACGGTTATGATTTTGTTGTGATGATTTCTTGATATATGATTCTCCTGATTTTTAGATGACTAGACTTTGGGATAAAATGTCATGCCTGGAGGCTTAGTTGGATCATCTATTATTGTATTGGGTATTATTGCATTATCAACTGAGTTGCTAGCCACTCTGCCCTAGGGATCTGTTATGATTGTTAGCCGACTGAGGCTATGTTGTTTGGACTCTTGGCTATGGTTGAAAGTGGGAATATTGATAATTTTAATAGATTTCCTACTGCTTGGGTTATGTTTATATAGTGTTAGATGCGTTGCTCCACCCATTGCTTGCTTGAGTATGAATTTTGAGCTTCTTTTATCCCAAGTCAAATATTAAAGTAGTGGAAGGTCCCTTTTATTAGTGGGGAATTATGTATGATGATTCTTTGAGATTGTGATATGGGGGTTAAGTAATATTACTGAATGCTATCAATTTTGATATTTCCTGGGATGGACTGACTTGTTTCTATTTTGTGGTTGCTGATGTCATACTCCTATTTTCTACTTTGAACCTACAATGTAGGGACCATGTGGTATAGACTTGTTATAGGATGCCTTAGCCAAGGACTAGTGTTCGAGCCTACAATGTAGGAGCCTACATTCAAAGTAACCATAGCGTGTTCTGAAAGCTGTCTTGGGTATATCTTTCTCCTTTACCCTCACTTGGTGATAACTTGATCTACAATCAATTTTTGAAAACATTTGGCACCCTATAACTGGTCAAATAAATCATCAATCCTGTGGAGGGGGTATTTATTCTTAATTGTCACCTTATTCTATTTTCGATAGTTGATACACATTCTCAAGGTGCCATCCATTTTTTTCTACAAATAACACTGGTGCACCCTAAGGGGACACACTAGGTCTTATAAAACCCTTCTCCAATAAGTCTTTTAACTGCTCTTTTAATTCAAGCAATTCTGCTGGGGCCATTCTATATGGGGGCATGGAAATAGGTTGAGTGCATGAAGTAAGTCAATACCAAAATCTATTTCTCGTTCTGGAGGTAAGCTTGGAAGTTCTTCAGGGAACACATCAACAAATTCATTCACTTTTGGAACTTATTGTAGAGTTGGTGATTTTATCTCCGTGTCCCTCACCCTAACTAAATGACATATATAGCCCTTAGATATCATCTTTCTTGCCTTTAAATAAGAGATAAACTTACTCTTTATTGCCCCAAAGCCTTCCCATTCAAGAACTGCCTTATTCGGAAAGTGGAAGTACACTCTCTTAGTTCGGCGATCCACGGTGGCATAGCAATAAGCTAACCAATCCATGCCCATTATAACATCGAATTACACCATTTCTATCTCAGTAAGATCAGCCAATGTGTCACGATCAAAAATAGTTACTATACAGTCTAATAAATTCTTCTATCTATAATAGATTTAGCGATTGGTGTGGACACTTCAAATGGTTTGTTTTTCAATAATTTGGGTGTTCTCTTAAGCTTCCCAGCAACTAGTAGGGTAATGTATGATAGAGTAGAACCAGGGTCAACTAATACATATACATTATCTGAAAAGATGGAGAATATATCTATGACCACATCAGGTAAAGCTTCTAAATTTTGCCAACTCCCGAGAGCATAAGTGCGATTCTGGACTCCCCTAGAGATAGTTGTCCCTCTAACACCTCTACCACGACCCATAGGTGTTTGCTGACCCCTACCTAATGGAGGAACTGTTGATGATGATGCAATAGTTGATCTAGTAGGTTGTGCTATATCGCCCATACATCTCCTCCGACAATCTGTTATCATATGGCCTAGTGCACCATACCAATAACAAGAGTCTATTTTGACATGACATATACCTGAGTGACTTCTTCCACACTATTTACAAGGTTGCCTAGGAGTCATTTGCCGACCCGCTGAATATCCTATTGTTCATGTACCTTGTCCCTTACCTTGTTGACCAAACTAATTACTTCTAGATCCTTGAAGTTATGGTGGAGCACTGGCTGCAGAGTAGGAGGATGATGGCCTAGGTGGTCTATTAGGAAATCGAGGAATAAGCTCACCTTAGGATGGTGTAAACTACCCTGTGGACCTGGCCCTCTTGGACTGTACCCTTTCTAACTCTTGTGTCTTTCTGCTTTTCCTCTGATCCTCCAATTTCTATGCAAAATCTTGCATTCTTGCTATATCCATATCTTTGTTTAAGGAAAAAATGGTACAGTCTTTGACCAGATATGTATCCAATCTATCTGTATATCAATGAACTTTATCTACCATAGTAGCAACTACATTAGGAGCATACCTAGCCAGGGAATTAAATTGAAGGCTATACTCCCTTATATGCTCATATTCCCTTGGTGGAGGTTCAAGAACTGATTTGCACGAGCCTCTCGGATCTCTAATGGCAAGTAATGGTCAAGAAAGGCCTCTTTGAACTCCTTCCAGGTAGTTAGGGGTGCATCTATTCCCTTAGATTTCTTCCAAGCTTCATACCACAATATAGCTACACCCTTCAACCTATATGTTTCTAACTCGACAGCTTCTATACCACTCACATGCATAATATCTAAAGTGTGCTAAATCTGATCAATAATGTCTTGGGGATCTTCATTAGGATTTGACCCAGTGAAAGATAGAGGGTCCAAATTAAGGAAATCATGTATCCTTGTGTCAGCTGTCCTTTTCACACCACCTGCACCTATAACTGCACCTTCCTATCTTTAACCTTGGCTAGCAACTATACCGGTCAATAGTTGGATTGCATTTCTCAAATCTTGCATAGTAGCATCAATAGGTAGTTCTAGGGGAATTTCACTACTTTCGAGTTCAACAAGAGCTAGAGGAGTTGGAGATATCAGTGATAGAGACTTCTCTTGAACCTCATTTCGTTGTCTCCCCTGACTGGATATACCAACCACCACCTCTACTCCTTTTCCTTTACCTTTATTTTGCCTAGTTTCTAGCATACTTGCTATACAAAATAATTTAGTAGTTAGACATAATGCACCTATTACACCTGGCTTTATGGCATGATCTAAAGAGTGAAAAGAAAGTAAGAACTCCTAAATGTCACGTAGCCTCTTGCTTATAAATATGATGCACAACAAATAAATAAACAAGACTATACATAGACACGACTTTTGTAGACTTCCTAGGAATGACCCACTCTGATACCACCTCTGTCACTCCTAAAGTACAGTTAAGGCAGACTAGCACCCATTGCCAATAGGGCCTGAGATATCCAACCTATATCTTTGCACTTTTTATACATATTATGAGAGATTTCTACATTTAGCATGCCTATAAGAAAGTAGACAGTAATAACAAGCCAAAAGGAAATGCATATGGCTAGGCCATTGGGGCCATGGTGTCTAAAGTACGAGACATGACAACACTTTTACTTTACATAGTCTACAAAGCCTCTAGATAAGGAAAAGTATCTAATAAGGGTTAGGACAGGCCCCACCTCAACTAACTGTATAATACAAAAGTATAAGCTCTAGACACGTAAAGCGCCGAAGCAACCTGGAGCTTGGTAACAATAGCTGGAAATCCTGTACTCCTACTAGGGAGATCTACTAGCATCTATACCTGCAGCATAAAATGCAGGTTCCCCGTAAGGGATGTTAGTACGAGATAATGTATTGAATATATAAGGCAGGAAATATTATATATGAAGTAACAACTCAAATGAAACTACGCACTAGTGTAGGATAAGAGACCACCTTTAGTTGTACTATGGGATCATGTACTTTATGTTCTTTTTATTACTTTACCTTTATTGTATAATTTGTCCACAGCAAGTAATATAAATAACTAGCTGATCAGTGGTAAATTTATATCAGGATCGACCCTAGATAGGATTTTCCTTTAACCCCTTGGGCTACCCCCCCCGTGATAGGATCTACCTTGGCTAGGTGATTCTTCCACCCCTCGGGTTACCACCCATCAATAAACAATATACTTTACTTTATCTTTCAATTACCTTTGAGATGATTATTTTGGTGGTTATAATATTGGAGCTATAGGACTGTAGATACAACATATGACATGTAAATAATCACAAAAGACAACACCACAATGAATGGAGTAAATGACACAAATAATGAAATGCATAGGAGGTAGAACAACATATAACCTTATTTAGTAGAATGAATTCGTGTATCTTGGAATCCAATTATGTATGCAGATTTAAAGGTGACTATGTATGGTAGTATATGAACATGTGAAAGAGTTAAGACACGGTTAATAGTTGTGTCGGAGTTGGTAAGTGCCTTTATGTGCCAAGGAGGGATCTATGTTCATGCCAAATAAGACAAAATCAAGTAGCCTTATATACCTCATTGTATGACCTTGATATTAACTTGAGATAACCTTCCCTTCCTACAAATATTTATCTACAACATTGTAGGTGATAAAACAAGCATTACCATCCAATAGATATATCTTGGCAGCCCAATCTCATAAAAAAAAACATGGGCAGCAAGCGTATAATTACAAACCCGAGCGTATTCTTTCAAATTGTTTGCTCCTAATCATATTTTCTAATACATATACTCATATACATATAATGTGCAGCCTGTCATAGTTCTATAATAGTCTTACAACTTCTCATAACGCACAACATATAATAATTCTATGCAACATATAAATAAACAGCATAACGTTACATCCCTTCATTATATTACGACGTTGACGATTCCAAAACTTTACCAAATTCAACCTACCTATTCCCATAAGAGTTATATATAAAAACAGTCCTAAAATATTTCAACAATATTCCTCAAAAATGGTGGAGAATGTGAGACCATATCCCCCAATCAATTAGCCTACAAGTTTGTACTAAGAACACAATTGCAATATCCTATAAGAACTCACTTTAACGGACTATAAAAGCAGTGCAGCATCTTAGTCACATAACTAACAAACTATAATTTGTTAAGAACATGAGTCTTACTTCATAATTCAGCCAACCAAGAAGAGAAAATCCTCTTGTATAACAAGAAAAGTTCATAACAATCTTTAGGACACATGCTGTCCAAATTTTTCAGCATATACCTCACCAACATAGTCTTGTTTTCATTAAGAAACCTTAATAAACACACAACTATAATCACTTACCTTTGTCTTCAAGGTTGGGGAACTCCTTGAGAATCCTAAAAGCTTCCTTTGGCTGCTTTACAAAGTCAAGAAAGAATAATAATGAATTTTTGTGAAAGATGAAATTTTCTAAATCTAAGAATGAATTAAATTTGCTGCTTGTAATCCCTTTTGAAAGGATTAATTTGGCCGACTTTATTTTACCTTTTAAGCCTTATTTTATCAATTAATTAAATTATCATTTTGCCCCTTTTACTTGGGACTTAAGGGGCTCCAAATTGATGGGCCTTTACTACCCATTTTTCCCCTTCTCTCTTAGTTAGTTGGGCCTAACTTACTAAAGAAGTTGTGATGCCTTTAGGCTCTTTTAATATCTTTCTTAGTATGAAAATATAGTATATTTATGATTCTAAATATAGGCTAAAGTTATACCCTTAACACAGACTTTATTCATAATCGAACTTGGACCAATTCGACGTCGGGCCTCATCTCCGTTTAGCTAGCAAATTTAAGCTAAGCAAGTAGGTGACTCACCTGCTAGCTTCTTAAGTCCTATAAGCATCTCAATTGTCTCACTTTTTTTAGGGTCGTTATCTCCTCAATTTGACACAAAACATTCATACAGTCGACCCTCTTAAGCATTAGACGCATATATCGCCCTATAACATGAGATTCAAGCAATTTTAAGAATAGGCGCTACTTTGAAAAGCCATGTCATATTTTATTTGCATAGTAAAAGTATTGTGAGAGTGGGGTGTTATATGTGGGTTTATCTTGGGGACTTGCATCTTGTTGAGAGGGGCACATTTTTAGTGAGCGGACACATGGTTGCCTAAGGCTATATCCTTTGTGGCTACTAAGCTACGATATGATCTCGATAGGTATCATCCTTCTGATTATTTATCCTCTTGGGCCTTAGCTTAGTTTATACTAATACTTCCCTATGAGTTTCTTTACCTAGAAAAGGGCCTAGTCAGGGTCGAATATAAGGTAATGCCTAGGGAAGGCATACGTATTAACTTAACTTGCACCAGTATGATCATGCATTGCCTATTGCTACAGAGGTATGCTTACTAGGAGACCATGTATTAATTATATGTTGTATTATGGCCTGTTTTGGTATAGAAATAACTCTGCTGAGTCTGGTTGTCCTAGATACCTATGATGTACCATGATTATCCATGTTTTCTCTAGGCACTGGGGATTAATAGGGTTGTGGTATGCTTGGCCTTAGCTAGGGGTAGCTCTACGGTATTTTGTGATGTATATACTCTCCGATGTAATATTGATAGTTGTTCAATACTTGTGCATTCCATCTATTTATGGGGTATCAGTTGTATCTGAGAAAGGTAATGATTGTGATTGTTCGGGTTGGATTGAGATTGTGGGATACCTAGGTTGAGAGCGTCATCGCTTAAGTTCACTCTGGGCATGCTATGATTATTTTTGTCTATGTTCACTCTGACATGTTATGACTTGGAGTTTTGGATCTGGATAGATTGGTTGGTTGAGTGAGTGATTGATACCTTGAGGCCCAAATGACATTCCTCGTTGTTGTTCGAGCACCAATGACCATACCTATGTGTCTAGTTCACGGGTTATGCAGCCAGTGTTTCAAGTTTCGGTAGTCATGCCTGAGCGTCGAGCAACGTATACCAATTCTATGCAATAAGCACCGACTGAGATTTGGGTCGAGGACCCTAATTGATATTTTGTGAGGCTGAGCCCCGTGATTGATATTCTTTAGGGCTAGGTGAACATACCCAAGTTATACCTCCATTTCAGAGGATAAAATGGTCATTGTCAAATATAAAACCTAGCCAAGGTTAGGGTCGAATCCCATAGAGAGTAGGGAGAATCACAACGAATTCACTAATACGCAATTCAACAAATTAACAACTCAATTTCCAAGGGGGGGGGGGGTTCAATGTTTAACAAGAAAATAAACTAAACTAACTAAATCAAGAGATAATCAATAACTGAGAGCAACTTGGGAATTTTGTTCCCCATGATTCACCAACTCAATATCCTCAGATAACCTAATTCTCGACTAAAAAATAGCATGAGGATGGTAATTTAGGATTACCAAACCATTTGGTCAAAAGTTAGAGGTGCATTTCACTATGTGACTTGGCCTATGTCCATAGTGTGTAATACTAATCATTACCTATAGTCTCAGTTAACCTCTCCTTCGTCTAGTTCGGTTGATTAGACAATAAGCTATCATTGAATTTTGTTAATCAATCACTTTTCTTATTCATTACCACTTGAACTGGGAAGGTAACACTAGAAGTTATAATGTTGGCCACCACTAGAAATTATCCAAAACAAAGAGAATTGATGGATACATGTAAATACCTATTCCAAGAATTGCTAATTAATTGGGTTTATTTGGTTAGATCTTCAAGGTTCCAACAACCCCAGGTTGTGGATTTAGCTACTCATGCTATGTGTAGATGAAGAAATAGTGAATTAAGCAAACATATTAATCACTTATCCAACTGAGTTGAAGAACAAGCAAATCCAAAATATATTGAGAATCACAAGATTTGAAAGTACAATGAATCCATAAGTGTATTCTCCTCCAAGATTGAAGTCTCCAAGTACAAAACCCTAAAAGTACTTTATGATGACGTTTCCTACTATACTCTCCTCAAAATTAACCTAAAAATTATTATTTATAGTATTTACAAACAAGTCCTTAAAAATATAAAAACTAGTCAGCGACTTTCTACGACAGGCATTTATGACTCGTAAACTGACTTACGAGTTATAATCCAGGTATCCTATTCAGCTCTTGAGATCTTGGACTTCACTACTATGCATCCACTTTATGAGTCATAGCCTGATTCACAAATCATATTTTTCTCACATAAACTTTATTTGCATTAACTGGTCCTTCACTGGGTCACACTGGAATTCTTCACTAAACCACTCTATACGACTCGTAAAGAGGTCTTGTATGGCTGAACTTTAGAAATCAAACTTTACTGAAAATCTTCACAAACCCACTCTTAGGACTCGTAGAGGGTCCCGTAAACCATCAAAAACTAGAAAAGTCTGCAATTTTTCCGAAAAATCATGTCAACCTGCTTTCCTGCAAACTAAACACCAAAAACATATAAAAACCATAAATGTCTCATTGAGAACACACAAAATTCTAATTTTTAAGTATCAATTATGTTGTATTTTAATAGCACATCAACACCCTCAACTAAAAAGTATTGTTTGTTCTCAAATGGTGACTCAATCTATTTAGACAATAAAGCAATACACATACCTCAACCCAATGACATATATCACATACAATTCAGATTTAGGTACCCACACCAACTTTTCAAAATAAGATCAGATAGCTATATAGCAAACCAAAACACATTAATCCATTTGACAACAAAACTATGACAAGCAAGGAAATATCAATAGGCCATAATCACTGAACAAGTCAAATGCTAACAATGCAATGCAAGTGCCTTCATAGAAAGAAGACCCCTTGTTTATACTCAATGATGATTTCTAATTTAGCTTTGGGACTATGTAAACACATTCACTTTCACAAAAGATGTTCATGCATAATGACTAATACTATAGGCTTTCCCTTATACTCATGACTCAGATTTTCAACCAACTAGACTAGGATCACTTTAGGACTTTCTAGGCTTGTAACGTAGGCTCAGGGGCTTTGGTATGACATTTTGGAAAAATAGTAACTAAAAGCCATCCTTGAATTATGCTTTTCATCACTTTCACCTTACCAACTCTAATATTTTCACCTTATCCTCCCTATTCCACATTCAAGCTTTTCTGGGTATTTTCTTCTTAATTTTACACTTCATTTTGCTTTTAGTCTCAATCTATGGCATCTTTTTCTTTTTCTTGCACACGATACATGATTTCTTCTTTTGTCCTCATTTCCAACTCACTACCTTATTTTTGTGATTTTACCCTTACACTGACTACCATCAACTTAGGCTTTTAGCCTGTATTAAAGTACACAATATCTATTCCCCAAAATAGGGCCATTTTTGGTAGCCACTCTCAACTTAGGATTTTTGCCTCAATCAAGGTCCACAATGCTCAAGGACAGGCCAGGGCCAATTTCAAGGTTTTTCACTAGACAAGTTAGGCTGATTAGGTGTTTTTGAAAGAATTAATACATATAAGGCTCAAATATTTGGAACAAGGGATAAAACATCATTTTGTTGGTCCTTTTTAAGATAAAGTAGAATAATTAAAGAACAAACTCCTAAGAACCTTTCCTAATCTATTTAATCTACAATCTAACTTAGAGTAACAAGGCAAGTTCTGAATTAGAACAAAGTGGACAAATATAGAAAAATAAGATCACGGTCATATGGCATTACATAAATTTTCAACTAGAGACCCACAAATCATATTTCATATCTCAATTACCCTCACCTATCAAGACAACAATTGCCAAACACCCAAACATGTATGGTTGCCATTTAACTACTAATCAAAAATTTTTGGTGGGTACCAATTTTCAAATCAAAACATAAAACTATGTTATATGCCATAAGTATTAGTATTATATGCTACACATATTATCTAAACATCCTAAATATGCCTGTTCAATAGAAATTAAATATCCACGAGGGAAAAGATCACAAGCGACAAAACCTCGAGATTAAAATTTGGGTTAGTTATGGACCATAAGCTACTCAGACTTCGCCAAGGCCCATAACCACCGACTACTACCCACACTCTATTGAAAGAATGTGCATTGTTCCTACTGCACCAAATCAAGCAAAAATAGAATAAGTAGGGGTTAAAAACATACCTCAGCGCCTAAGTGCCACTCTATGGCTAAGTGATAGGTGTCGTCCCCTTAGGAAAATCGCACTGAATCATGGTGGCATAGGATGCATAAAACTCTCGTACTATGTCCAGGGAGTACCTACCAAGTGCCTTTGTCGAACACTCAAGCCTATAACTTATCATTGTGTCCTTCAGATGTAGGACATAACTAAGTCCATCTTCTATGACCTTAGGCTCCTAATATATCGAACGGGTGGCTTTGCCCCGCTCCTTGGGCTATATTCCCTTGACATACCATTGGTGATAATAGTATCAAGTGCTAATGAAGAATATGATAGGACAGAGGACTCGACATCTCCTTTGTCCTCGGAGCCCTTCTCAGAATTGGACTCCTCTCTGGATCTAGTCATATGGGGCATGCTGCTCCCAGTCTCCTCACTACCTTTCTCTTCAGACTGGGAAGGACTATTAGCCTAAGCCTGAGTAATTACATCCCTAGTTATTACTACTCTGGTCTGTGGTACCTGAACCTCAGGGTCTTGTGAGATATCATGGATCTCTAGTGAACCACTAGCTGAAGGGTTCACTTGTCATCAATAGGCTTATCAATGAGCTTTCTTTTAAAGGCCTCGATCTTTCAGCTATTCCTTTTTAGGGACATAGTGTCTGAAAAATAAACATAAATGAACTATTATTAGACTAACAATTAAGAAACAAAAAGCAAAACTCCATTGAATCAATTGTAGAAGGGCTCTACAAGAGGACCTTTATGAGTCATAGTGAGCACTACGAGTTTTAAAGTGCTCTCATAGATCAGTGCTTCAGAATAACAATGTTCACAAGACCAAGGTATGACTCATAAAGTGTTTCACGAAATTGTAAACTTAGGTTGTGTACAATTCTAGGGAGTAACTGAAAAATTAGCAAGGATCTAAAAGACCTATCTACGAGTTGTAAAGTGATCTAAGACTCATAGAAGGTCTCCCCTGATGAATAAATAAATTATCAAATGTCTGGAATTTGCCATGAGGGGCAATTACAATTCATAGAGCAATTTACAGGTCGTAAAAAACTCACGTGTACAAGAAATTTTAGGTATCTGACCTATCTAAGTTCATCACATAGACCCCAAGAACATATTAAATCCTAAATTTGACCAACATCGAAGCAAACATATGCACACTCACAAGTTTAGCATGAAACAACCAACCCAAAACATGGTTAACGCACTAATGACCTCATCAAAAATGATCTAACATTAATTACCCTACAATTATGACTAACCCATATTTGCTCAAACTAACATATATCTAAAGCACCCGTCAATTGTACAAGCAACAATCATTCACTATCATTCAAGTACATATGATGGATAATTCGATAGGCACCAACAACTAATCATGCACAAAGCCAAAATACCTAATTTCTAGAATTAATTAATCAATTAAACCAAGGGCAATTCAATCTTAGATATATATTTCCAACTTCAACAAGATTTTCATACTAAACCACCAAATTCAATAATGATCAACAAATCAACTAATTAGGAACAAGGCAAAACATTGATCAAAATTAAGTCAAGAACTTACCACAAGTTAAGATAAATTTGAATAAGATGAGAGAGAATGAATAACCACAAAACCATTGTTGCTAGAAAATTCACCAACAAATGGGTGACAGGAGCCAAAATTTGGTCGGAAAAGGGAGGGGAATGAAAACCTGGGGAAATTATGGTCAATTAGGGTAAAAGTGGGGTCAAAATATTTTGACCCCCCTTTTATACCTTTATCAGGTTGTAGTTAAAATTACTGCACTTGGGTCTTCAAAACCCCGACTAAGAGTCATAAATGGATCTATGACTCATAAGTCCTAGTCTCATAGACCTGTCAACACTTATAAAAATTCAAAATCTTACCAGAGTTCCATGAACCCCATCCCCGACTCATAGTTTGATCTACGAGCAGTAAAGTTGGCTCGTGGTTGGAGTGCACATTGTTATGCTCACTTGAAATCTCTACGAGATGGGGCTACGAGTCATAATATGCAATATGACTTGTAAGTCCACTCATAGAAACTGTTACATGATGCATTCCTCAGAAAAATTTG
Organism: Solanum sejunctum; assembly: GCA_025642045.1. Classification (NCBI taxonomy): domain Eukaryota; kingdom Viridiplantae; phylum Streptophyta; class Magnoliopsida; order Solanales; family Solanaceae; genus Solanum; species Solanum sejunctum. Next base: position 5,881 of record JAOTQJ010168260.1, on the reverse strand, counting down.
TTGCCTTAGTCTTTTACCTATATACTCTTTATAAAATTCACTTGCACCCTATATGCAACAAACCTAATTTGAAAACATAGCGATAAAACACAATCAAACAACTACCTAAGAATACAAAAGTTGAAAATAAACTCAAAATTAAGCAAAAATATAAAAATACTTATGTTAGCTCCCAAGTAGCACCTGATTTATTATTGTAACATGAGTTAGACAAATTAGCTACTAGACCTCACCAATTGCCTAAACCCCACTTTTCAACTCATTCTTTATTGACTGACGAATATCAAAGATAACTTCTTTATCATTCACTCTAAACCTGATTTAACCAACCTCCATATCTACTAGAGCGTGTCCGGTAGCTAAGAATGGTCTTCCAAGATAATTGGAAGCTCAAAATCAACCACACAGTCCAAAATCACAAAATCTGTAGGGAATATGAATTTTTCAACCTTTACCAACATATCATAGAGTATACCTATAGGTTTATTCACCGTCCTATCCGCCATTAATAATCGCATGTTAGTAGTGGTAGAGGCACCCATGCCAAGCTTCTTGTAAATCGCAAGAGGCATCAAATTGACACTTGCACACAAATCACATACTGCCCTTGCCAACACTATATCTCCTATAGTGCAACGTACAATGAAAGCACTTAGGTCTTCATACTTTCAAACCAAGGAATTAATAGTGATAGCACTACAATATTGAAGCTTTTGAGAAAGCTCCTGACTCACTATGCATTTTTTGGTAACCAAATCCTTCATATATTTTGCATAACTTGACATTTTCTCCAAATCTTCAATAAGAGGGATGTTGATGGATAATTGCTTAACCATAGAGAGAAAGTGTTTAAACTTGCCTTCCTCCTCTCTTTATTTGAGTCTTTGAGGGAAAGGAGGAGGAGACAATGCAACGGGCTTATATTTCTGTGGCTTTGTAGCTACCTCACTCACCCTATCTTTGACATTATCATATCCTTCAACCACATCCTTATCTGCAACTATCTTCTCATGAACATCTTCTACCTCAACTGACATAGGAGGATCAATGGTACTCTTACCACCTCTAGTAGTAACTTCCATACATTGCCTTTCATTCTTTGGATTTTGAACTGTGTAGCTAGACAATGTACCCTTTTGACATAATTCAACTGAGTAGAGATTTGATCAAATTGTTGCTCAAGTTGTTTAATAGCCTATAATGAGACTCTATATTTTGATTAAAGCTTGAAATATCTGATTTCATACCGCTTAGAGTTTTATCTTATCTTTTATACTTTTTTAATAAATGATAAACATCTCCCTAGTTCTAGAATTGCTTGTATCAGCATCTCAGCTATGTGGTGGAATATATGGACGATTTCTGAAACTATCTATTCTACCCCAATCTCCTTTAGGACCCCTATTCTTCTCATAATAACCACCTCAGTTGTCTTTATAAGCTCCATCTCTACCAAATTTTGACCTTGGTTTCCTTGACCTTGACGCCAATAGTCTTGATTGGACCCTTGAGCATTGGTCTGGAAACCCCTCGTCTGATCATTCATAAAGCAAACATCCTCCTCAAAATAATACTTCTCATACATGTGTGCACGTGGAGGTTAATGACTACCACATTCTTTCCTGGTTTTGCTTGTTCACCACATTCATGCTTATGCAAAGTTGAGCAAGTTGTTGCATAATCTACTCATTGATCTTGGATTTCTCTGAAAAAATATTAATAGCATATGAACTAATCAAAGAAGCTCTATCTCATAGTCCCCATGCACAATTTGTCTTCACCATTGTTCCATGTGTACGACAATCCTTGCAAATAGTTGATCTAAAAATAGCCCCTCCTCCCCATATAATGGTGTCGACACCAGCTTGACTATTCTCATCAAGGGCATGGTAAAAGATCCCCACCAAACCACTATCAACTAATTTATGTCCAGGGATGCTCCTCATATACTTAGTAAACTACTCCAATGTAGTGATAAATAAATCAACATGAAATTTCTCAAATTTGTTATTTTGATCCTTTAACTTGAGCTGCTTCGATCTAGCGAAGTACTTCTCCAAAAAGGCCTTTTATAAATCTGTGCAACTACTGATTGAACTCTATAGGAGCTTAAATATCCATAACTCATCATTGCTCATATGAGATAATGGGAAAACACTGAAGTCCCACAACATCCATAGATAAATTTTGTGTCCCTATCACACTCTTATAAATAAATGCCACATTGTGCAAGTGGCTATGCGGATCCTCTAATGGTAGGCTCGAAATAATCCATGATTTTGTAGCATATAAAGTACCCCAATAGAAATAGTGAACTTTATGTTACCCGATAGTGGTGGCAACTGAAACTACCCCAACAAGTGCCTGAAAATGTGCATCAAAAGTGTCCGAAATCATAATTTCTATATATCTCAAAATTCATATGTGATATCAAAAATCTGACATCATATTATTGATTAAGAAGCTAAATTGAGGGGGAAATAAGTCTAACCCTAATTTTACAGCAATCGTAGAAGAATTTGATTTTCTCAAGTTTGTGCAAAAAAGTGGCAATCCGCATTGGTTGCGCGTCATGGACCTGTGTAAAAATTCCCCCAATGAGAGGTTCATGTCGCAGACGAGATTTAAACCTATACATTTGTTACTAGTGATTTTTATCTCGGTCCAAGGCTTTTGGGTCTTGGGCCTAATCCTTTCCATGTATAAAAACACCTATACTTAGCCATATTTTATCTTAATGTCATATAAGACATTCCTCGGTACTCTCTCAAATACTTAGATAAATATTTCACCCCAAAACTCAAGTCACGAAACTCATTCAGATCTTAAGGATTTCACTCAGCTTCAAGTCTCCATTTCCAATCTTCATCAAGAATTCCCCAAAGTCAAGGTATGTGGGTTTCAACTATTGGGTCCTTTCACTCAGAGTGCCGAAGTTTCCCTTTTATCTAAATTGCATGTTTCCAAGTTGATTTTACTTATGGGTCATCTATTATGAATTTGACTATGAACTATGTTGGAGTTTTCTTAAAGTGTGACTATTTAAGAATGTTTTGAGCTATGTATCTTACATTTATCTTGAGATTTTGATGTATATTACATGAGGGTGTTACCAAGTGTTGGTGGATGGTTTATATCGAATTTACTTGCATGATTCCACTGTTTAATGGGATGGTTTTACACTAGAATTGCACACCCACCAAGTGTTTGATAAAATGTCCAATTTAGGGTTCTTGAGCCGTTGATGATCTATTACATGACCTATGACTTGGATGACTTTATGATAATGAAAGAATGGTATAAATATGTTTATTTCATGAAAAGTATCCATAGTGTTGGAAGTTGATCAATTGCCTCATTTGAGGGGTAGTAGGCCTAAACTACCATGTTGGGTGGTATGTATCTTAATTTTCTCGCTCCAGAGGTAGTAGGCCCGCGCAATGATGTTGGGGTTTTGTACCTCAATTGCTACGCTCAGGAGGTAGTAGGTCAGTGGAACCATGTTGGGGGTTTGTACCTCAATTGTCTCACTTGGAATGTAGTAGGTCCATGCAATCATGTTGAGGGCTTTGTAGCTCAACCACCTTGCGAAGAAGGTGGTAGGCATTGGTTGCTATTGATGGTCTCTTCCAATATATGTAAAATGTTCTATGTAAGTATGTTTTACTAGAAGCATTGATCATGCATGCGATATTGCTCTATGTAAGCATGTTTTACTAGAAGCATTGATCATGCATGTCATATTGCTATATGCTCATTCATTGCCTAATTATGCATTTTGATTATGTTGGCCATCTCTTGTTGCATTATCCTATATACTTAGTTCATTCAAATATATTAACACATACTCTATACCTACATGATATCACCATGTAGGGACCAGAGCCCCACTTGATCATCCTCCTTCTCCAGGTGACTAGTACAATTTCTTTAAAAACCAAGTGGTGAGTCCTTAACTTCGTGGACAAGTTCTTTGATCTTATGTTATGTATAAAGACTCTCTTTCCTTTTTATTGTATGCCTGACAATGAGGGTGAGCTCGGTTGCTTGTTTATACCCCACTAAATTCTATTTTGAGGTGTTGTTGGACAGGTTAGGTAATGATGTTATGACCCTTGACTATCTTTGACTCTATGATGTTTTATGATATGAAAGATGTCCCTTATCCCCATGTTCCCTTATTTCTACTCTTTCATTATTATTTACAATTCTTCCACTACAAGGATGTATAATAATATGTTAAGAAGTTTGATTGGGGTCCCTTCGTGTTTCCCATTCACCGTTTCATGTCTATGCCCTAGGTTTGGATCGTGACAAACTTTGTATTAGAGCACTAGGTTATTTATAGTCCTCAGCATCCAACATATGGCATTTACTAAAGTCTTATTCATGGTTGTGTTGCACACCACAACTATGAGTCAGAGGCTATGAGACATTTTTAGAAATGTTTCCCTTCTTCTTACTCTATGTCGTGCTATAGAAGTTAAGCTAAGGTTGCCCGCCCTAAATAATTGTTCTTTACTATGCTAAATCATGACTAACACAAGAAGAAGCAGAGCCCACACACCCTAGGAACAATCAACTCATGGAGATCTCTAGGATGCTCTCCCCTAGCTAGCTCAAGTTGTGGCTAATCAAGCGAACGAAGGGGCCCAAGCCCCTAATGCTCCTACTCCGGCATCATGGGTGAGAGACTTTATGAGGATGAACCCACCAAAGTTCAGTGGATCTAAAGTGGATGAGGACCCCTAAGAATTTATTGATGATACGGTATACAAGGTGTTATCCATTATAGGTGTGAGGTCAGAAGAGAAAGCAGAGTTGACGGCTTACCAACTTAAGGGAGTGGGGCAAATATGGTATACTCAATGTAAGAAGGAGAAGGGGTACAACATTGTGGTTCTATGGGAGGAGTTTAAGATGGCTTTTCTCAACCGATTCTTCCCTCTGAAACTTGGGGAAGCCAAATTGATGGTGTTCATGAATTTGAAGCAAATGTCTATAAGTGTGAGGGAGTATACCCTCAAGTTCAACTAACTCTCTAAATATGCTCCACACTTGGTTGCCGACTCGAGGTCTAAAATGACTAAGTTTGTGATAGGTGTGTTCGATTTGATGAGTGAAGAATTTTATACTACCATGTTGATTAGTGACATGGACTTGTCCTACCTTATGTTTTTTGCCGAATAATTTGAGGGGAAGAAGTTGAGAAAGAGAAGGAGTACTGAATCTAAGATGGCATGTTTTGATCGTAACTTCCTAAGTCTCAAAGGTGTGCAGTTACTTTAAGGCCAAGAGTCTTCTCATCCTCTCAATAGATGGTTTGCCAGTGACTACCCAAGGGTCCAAGGTGATGGTGGTGCGGGTCCTAATACTATGTGTCCAAAATGTGGTAAGGGTCATGGTGACCCATGCTTGAGGGCAACTAATGCTTGCTATAGTCTTGGGGAAGTAGGCCACAAGATGATGGATTTCCCTTATAATCGAAATAAGGGTAAGGATGTTTGTCCACAAGGCTAGGGTGCAAATATGGTTCTTTTAGAGAGAGGAGGCCAACAAGGGATGCCCTAAGAAACAATCGGTTTTATGCTCTACATGGGAGGCAAGGGGTTGAGTAGGTGCCCGATGTCATCACCGGTATGTTAAAAGTCTTTGATTTTAATGTGTATTCATTGATAGACCGGGGTTCCACTCTTTCTTTTGTTACTCCTCTTACTTCTAAAAAATTTAATGTGTGAGCCCAAATTATTGTGTGAGTCTTATGAGGTGTCTACTTCCATTGGTGTATCTATTATTGCTAGAAGGGTCTATAGAAATTGTCCCATTTGCATCTTACATAAAATATTGCCTTGTGATCTTGTTGAGTTGGATATGGTTGATT
>JAOTQJ010168222.1:7139-25950 GCA_025642045.1 Solanum sejunctum | reverse complement strand
ATTTTTGCGTTTTACCTTCATTTTAACACATTCCTAACACCTTCACAATCTTTAATTAACATAAACAAAGATAAAAAATTAACATACCTTGCAATCCTTTATTACACCCAAAACCTTCGTAGCCGCTAAACTACGTGTTTTCTTGACCAACCAACGCCACCACGCTACATAAGGGCTTCAATATACCGAGTTTGAAGCATCAAATAATCGAAAACACGAAAAAATCGAATTTTTTTTAAAGGTTACTGTAGCAACCCGAGTCCACTATAGCTATGGCTTAATTTTTTTTTTCGCTCAATTTTAATAAGTATGGATCATTGTTGATCTTGTACAAGATGCTTGGTGATATATATAGGCAATACATATACCACTTGGACCAATCAAAGGAGTCCATATACACTTGACCCCACATCAATTTATCATTAAGGACCAAACTTAGAAGAAATGTTGCATTCGGTCCCAAACTTTCTTAAATCGAGCCAATTAAGGACTTTTCGGGGTTAAGTTACAGGTCCTAACATTCTCTCCCCCTCAAGAACATTCATCCTTGAATGTTATACTAACCATGCAAGTTTTATCTATACCACCACATTTTGTCAATACACAACTTAGTTAGCATACATCATACTTGACGAGGAGAACAAAGTACCTGAATCCATCGAAAATAAGTGACGATACTTTTTCTTCATTTTCTCCTCTGCTTCCCAAGTCAACTCTTCCCTGTTATTATTATGCCATAACACTTTAATTGAGGCCACGTCCTTGTTGTGAAGTCTCCTGACTTGCCGATCTAATATAGCGACAGGTTGCTCTTCAAAAGCAAGTTCCTTCATAACCTGGATATCATCTATAGGAAAAATTCTGGAAGGATCACCAATGCATTTACGAAGCATGGAAACATGGAATACCGAGTGAACTCCACTCAAATCTGCTGGCAGTTCTAGCTCATAGGCAACCTTGCCTATTCTACGGATGATTTAGTACAGACTAATGTACCTTGGGCGCAACTTCCCTTTCTTACCGAATCTCATCACGCCTTTCATAGGTGATATTTTCAGAAATACCCAGTCTCCAACCTGGAAATCTAACGGGCAATGACGATTATCGGCATAAGACTTCTGACAGCTCTGAGCTGCTAATAACCGCTCTCGGATTACTTTCACCTTATCCACCACTTGCTGGATTACGTCTGGTCTAATCAACTCTACTTCACCAACTTCGAACCATCCAATCGGCGATCGACATTTCCTCCCATATAACACCTCGTACAGTGCCATTTGAATGCTGGAATGATAACTACTATTATATGCAAATTTGATCAACGGTAAGTGCTCATCCCAGTTACCATGGAAATCCATCACGCAGGACCGTAACATATCTTCTACTATTTTAATAGTTTGCTCGTCCTGAACATCGGACTGAGGGTGGAATGCTATGGTAAGACTTACCTGTATACCCAAACCTGCCTGAAATAACCGCCCGAAATTTGCTGTGAACTAGGCACATCTATCGGAGACAATAGACATAGGAACAGCGTGAAGGCATACAATCTCCTTAATATATAATCTGGCGTAGTCTTCAGCCGAGTAGGTAATTTGAACTGGAAGAAAATCAGCTGATTTTGTCAATCTGTCAACAATCACCCAAATAGAGTCATACCTTCATGGAGTGCAAGGCAAGCTTGTAATAAAGTCCATATTAATAATCTCCCACTTCCACGTCAAAATCTCCATTTCCTGTAGCAACCCTCCTGGCTTCTGGTGTTCTGCCTTCACTTGTTGACAGTTCAGGCATTGGGTAACAAATCTCTGCTATATCACGTTTCATACCATCCCACCAATACAAGCGCCTGAGATCATGATATATCTCTGTGGACCCAGGGTGAATAGAATAACGGGCATGGTATGTTTCGCCCATAACCTGCTGTCGTAACCCTGCAACATTTGGTAAACATAATCTACCTCTGAATAATGCGATCCCATCAGGAGAAAGCTCGAATGGGGTCTGCTCCTGATCCCGGGTTGTATCCCTGTATCAAACTAGGTTAGGATCTTCATATTGCCTCTGCTTAATATCGGCTATAGTAGAAGATTTGGCTATGCCTCGAATAGTGACTCCTGTGTTACCCGAATCAGCCAATCGAACTCCCAGACTAGCTAACTGTTGGATCTTCCGAATTACCTCTTTTTGCTCTAAGGGTGAATCGGCTAAACTGCACATGGACATGCGACTAAGCGCATCTGCTACGATGTTGGCTTTCCCTGGATGGTAGAAAATATCAATATCATAGTCCTTTAGCAATTCTAACCACCGCCGCTGCCGCAGGTTTATCTCCTTCTGCTTAAATATATACTGGAGACACTTGTGATCAGTAAAAATATTGACATGAACACCGTATAAAAGAATGCCTCCAAATTTTTAAAGCGTGGATCGCCGCAGCTAACTCCAAATTGTGGGTAGGGTAATTTTGCTCGTGTCTCTTAAGATGCTGGGAAGCATAAGCTATTACTTTACCATGCTGCATTAATACACACCCCAAACTCACAAAGGAAGCATCACAATAAACCACATGCCCATCTGGACATCAGGCAAGGTAAGAACTGGAGCTGTAGTCAATTTTTCCTTCAAGGTCTAAAAGTTGCGCTCACAAGCATCGGACTACTGGAACTTCGCCCCTTTTTGTGTCAGCTTGTCAGAGGCACTGCAATGGAAGCAAACTTCTCTACAAATCTCCTGTAATACCCAGCTAGCCCAAGAAAACTACGCACCTCCATCGGCGTTGTGGGTTTAGGCCAATTCTTCACAGCCTCAATTTTTTGAGAATCTACTCGAACGCCATCAGCTCCTATAACATGGCCCAAGAATGCTACCGAAGATATCCAAAACTCACATTTCGAAAATTTTCCATACAACTTTTGATGATAAAGAGTGCCCAGGACAATTCTCAGGTGGTCCGCATGGCTCTCCTCAGATCAAGAGTAAACTAGAATGTCATTAATGAACACAATCACGAACACATCCAGGAATGGTTTTAGCACTAGATTCATGAGGTCCATAAATACTGCTGGACCATTTGTTAGGCCCATGTACATAACTCTAAATTCATAGTGCCCGTAACAAGTTCTAAATGCTATTTTGGGAATATCTTCATCCCGTATCGGAACCTGTTGATATCCTGATAGTAAGTCTATTTTTGAAAAGCACCTAGCTCCCTAAAACTGGTCAAACAGATCATCAATCCTGGGGAGGGGGTATTTATTTTGAACGGTTACCTTGTTCAGCTGACGGTAGTCAATACATATCCGCAGCGACCCGTGCTTCTTCCTTACGAATAATACCGGAGCGCTCCAGGGAGAGGTGTTAGGCCGAATAAAGCCTTTCTCTAACAAATTCGTAAGCTGCCCCTTCAATTCTTTTAGCTCGGCTAGCGCCATTCTATACGGAGGGATCAAGATAGGCTGAGTACTGGACAATAAATCCACAGCAAATTCCACCTCTCGTTCTGGAGGAAGTCCGGGAAGTGCATCTGGAAATATGTTCGGAAATTCACTAACAACAGGAACGTACTGGAGAGCTGGAGGCTCGGCATTCACATAATGCACCAGTACCAGGTGGTAAAGACACCCCTTTCTGATCGTCTTGCTAGCCTTGAGGTATGAAATAAACTTACCCCTCGGCGTTATGATATTGCCGGACCATTCTAGAATCAATTCTCCTCAGAATTGAAATTAAACTAGCTTCCTTTGACAGTCAACCTTAGCATAGCAAGAAGCTAGCCAATCCATGCCCATAATTACATCAAAATCTATCATGTCTAGCTCTTTCAAATCAGCCAAAGTACGATGGTCGAGAATAGATACTGGATAGTGTCTATAAACCCTACTAACGATAATAGATTTACCTACCGGTGATCCAACCTTGCAAGGCTCTATTGGTTCAGACTATATATCGATTATGCATGCAACCAATGGAGAAATATACAACAAAGTGGAGCCAGGATCAATTAATTCATACATAGCCCGAGAACAAACAAATAATACACCTGTAATCACATTAGGAGATGCCTCCTGATCCAGTCGGCTAGATAGGGCATAAATATTATTAGCAGGACTTCTTGAACCTGAAGCTCCAACGCAATCTCTGCCACAACCTACCACTGCTGGAGTACGTCATCCCGCAGGATTCATAGCCACTGAAGCAGAAGCAGAAGCCCAACCTGCTCTAGAGGTCTGGGAGGATCCTTCTGCACCAGCTTTGTTAGGACAATTACGCACTTGGTGGCCCAGACGACCACAAAGAAAGCAGGCACCTGTAGCACGAAAGCATTCCCCCAGATGACGTTTCCCATACAAAGAACACTGAGGTATAGCAAAATCCTAGTGATTGCCAGAACTCGGCCTCGCCCTTGACTGATCGAAGGTAGCTGGTCTCCTATCGGAGGTCTGCAGAGGTGTGCTTCGCACCAGTCGAGGAGGAGGCCCACTTGGCTGCGGCTGAAACTACATGCCATAAAAATCGGCTACTAAATTGGATGACCTAGCCCTCTTTGGCGGCCCTCTATCATCTGTCCTGTCTGCCTGGCGCCCTCGATGACGGTCCTCTATCCCCTGGGCATGAGACTAAATACGAGTAATATCCATCCCAGCTTGGGCAGCCAATACTAGGCAACTATCCACATAATTCATATCTAGCCCAACAATATATCGATGCAAGTGATCCGTCATGCTGGAAATGTGTGCCGGTCCATATCGAGCCAAAGAATCGAATTCCAGACTATACTCTCGAATCGATCGACCCCACTGTCGCAGCATCAAAAATCTATCCTCCCTGGCTCGTCTGATCTCGGGAGGTAAAAAATGAGCCAAGAAAGCTTCAGTAAATTCTTGCCAAACTGCAGGTCGGGCATTTGCACCTCGAGACAGCAACCACGACTCATACAAGTTCGCCGCAACATCACGCAATTGATAGGAGGCCAACTCTACAGATTCTACTTTGGAAGACCCAATCACCCTTACTGTATGCTGCATCTATCTCACGAACTCCTGTGGATCTTCCAAAGGTTTGGACCCAAAAAACTCTGGTGGTCCACAAGCTAAGAAATCACGGGCCCGAGAACTATCTCGACGGGCTGCCTGACTACTCCCCACTTTTTGGTCCTGGTTGGGGAGTCGGAGGTTCTGATGCCTGGCCTTCTGGGTTGGTGGGGTAACCAAACCCGCTATCGGGAAAACAGTCTCCGGCTCTAGCTGATTATGATCTCGGGTAGCTCCTCGACCATGTTGGGCCCCATCTACTGCTGCAAACCTTCCTCTGCGGTCGGCTGGTTGCTTTCTCGGTAGCATATCTGAAATACAAATTAGTTCTGTCAGGGGGGGAAAATTGCCCTATTAACATCGCTCTAACGCACGATCTAAGATCAGAAGGAAAAGTAACATGCTAATGTCCTGTAGCCTCCTGTTTATAGATGTGGTGTATGAGACACCAATAAATAAGACTCTACTAGACATGGTCTGTGGACACTTCGAGTCATAACCGCTCTGATACCACTTCTGTCACGACCCAACCTAGGGGCCGTGATTAGTGCCAGTTGGGCACCCAGACATACGCTAACCCGAGTTTCCATTCACAATCACTATGGAATTTCTTAAAATTTTTGCAGAGTTTCCTTTGTTTTTCTAACTAGCTTCACCTGCAAACAGCGAACCCAACAGTACCAAACATCATTGTGTGAACATATATATACATATATATATATATATGCGGGCCGACAAGGTCACTGCTGCGGCAGAACCGCCCTACAAATATATCATACAAATGAGATCATACCAACATAATTCCCACACCCACATATATCCACAGACCTCTATACACAGAAACTAGATCATAAGATGGGACAGGGCCCCGTTATACCCTCGAAGTGTAAATGCAAAGTACAGAAAATAGAAAACATGTATATACCAACAGACTGCTCCTGAGGCAAGGGAGCACTTCAACGATAGGAGAGGATCCTAAGAAGCTGGCCCTCTAACCTGTTCGTCTGTACCTGCGGGCATGAACGCAGCCCCCGAAAGGAGGGGGGTTAGTACGAAATACATACCAAGTATGTAAAGCGGAAAGTCCGAAATGTAAGTGAAAATAATAATCCAAATAAGAAAATATAAGTCAAACCTATATGTAAACATCAAAATATTTATTTAATCAAACATCAAAATAATGCACATCGGACGGGAACTATGGTGACCTCTAAGCATGCGCCATACCACAGCATAACACCAGAAGTTTCAAATCTCCGAAATCTCCAATACAAATCCCAACTCTAACATAGGATAGGTGAACCAGGGCAATGCGCTAAGCATTTACGAATCATAATGCATAAAGGTTATCATGCCCGTTTATGGAGCCAAGGCGACGGTGCCACGCACTCCCGTGAGCTAGGGCAAACTCGGCCCAACACTCACACGTCATGATGCCATCCCAAGCCCAGCTCCTTATGTCTCAAAGCTAAGCAAAGCCAGTCCATGGGCAAACCGACCCACTGTATCCAACCCACTTCGAAATATATACATGTATATATATATAATCATACATGCGTACAAAATAACCAGCCCTAAAATCAGTGAACAAGGCAAAACGGGCACGAACAGAGTCGTGAGAATCATATGCACAAAAACTGGTTTCAAAATCTTGGAAATATGCAAAATGTTCACTTTTGAAATCAAGTAGTTATCCTTGTATGAAATTTTGCCAAAATTGCTCAAATGCACATTGAGAGGTAATTTCGGAACAAACTGACTTATAGCTTTCCAATTTTCTAACTCCAGTCAAATGAACACTATTCATAGGTTCGAAATTCAATAGTTTAAGATGAAATAAATTCATCTAAAATTGGCCAAACATGAATGTAGAGTAATTTCAAACCCAATTTGTACGGGAAAGGAACTTTTCAAATGTATAACATTGAATAAGCTTACGAATTCATGCCAAAGGATAGGAAATCTTTATATACATCTATTTCGCTTTCCAACTAGCCCAACGGAAGATTAATCCAAACTTAGACTTCCGAACGTTCAGCGTCTACACAATTACAGTAATGCTAACGATTAATATTCGTGTCGAACCTTAATTCCTGACTTTTCATTCTAAATTTATAAAACTTTTGGCTGAATTTTCCCTTAGAATACACCGACCAGAGAATACAACTCGGCTCAAATAATCAGTCAACAACAATAACAACAATCCATAACATCAATAGGCCTTTTCAAATACCACCACAACATCAAAACACCACAAAATGCTATTGCGATGTAAATAGAAAAATAGGGAAGCAGTGAATCAAACTCATATCTATCATATTCAAGCCTTCCGATGTACTCCAAAACCCATAATACATCACCCCAACGCCCAACACAAACTCCTAACGCTAAAACATAACATTACACCTTCGATGAGACTCCAATTCAAGATAACATTGATGTAATCATTTGAATAATTTTCTAACACTTCTTTCATCCTATAAGGACTACTTCCATAGCACATAAACACAAATACATGACAACAATCCAATATATAACCATATACAACTTTTGTTCCCAATTCGATCACAAATTCGAAATTCGTAATTCGATTAACAACCAATCCTATTTTCACGTTTTACCTTCGTTTTAACACATTCCTAACACCTTCACAACCTTTATTTAACGTAAACAAAGATAAAATTTAACATACTTTGCAATCCTTTACTAAACCCAAAACCTTCGTAGCCGCTAAACTACGCATTTTCTTGACCAACCAACGCCACCATGCTACTTAGGGGCTTCAATATACTGAGATTGAAGCATCAAATAATCGAAAACACGAAAAAATCGAATTTCTTTTGAAGGTTACTGTAGCAGCCCGAGGCTACTATAACTATGGCTTAAATTTTTTTTTCTCAATTTTGCTAAGTATGGATCATTGTTGATCTTGTACAATATTCTTGGTGATATATATAGACAATACATATATGACCTAGACCAATCAAAGGAGTCCATATACACTTGACGCCACATCAAATTATAATTAAGGACCAAACTTAGAAGAAATGTTGCATTCGGTCCCAAACTTTCTTAAATCGAGTCAATTAAGAACTTTCGGGGTTTAAGTTAAGTTACGGGTCCTAACATTAGCACATGCTCGAGTTGACATTTTTCACAAATTTTACGAACGGAAGCTCTCAATAAATAAAATAATAAATAGGAAACTAAAAATGAAAGTCTCTTTCTCTCATCTATTCTTTGTCACATTGGTGAACAAAACAGAACTGATAAAGTCTTTAGATTAATACTGGTTGAAAGCTTATATCATATGTGTCTAATGAAGAACGTCAAAGAATCCATAAAAAAAGAATCAAAACTTTGATAAAGATTCTGTCAATCAAATATTTGAATGATGATAATGATAATGATAATGATACAAATTATTTAATGAAGAATTATAAAAATTTTAAGAAATGAAATTAAATATATAATAACCTAAAATTGTTAGAGAAAGAAAAGAATGATTTTCCAATGGAAAATCAAAAGAAAAAAAAGAAGAGATTGTATAATGTGTGTGAACACACAAATGATTTTTCCTTTTGAAAAAATTAAAAAATGAGAAAGACAAAGATTAGGAAGGATAAGCTTTGTGAGCAATAAAATTAAAAATACAATCCATATATGAAGGGCCAAAATTCGAGAAAAGCTACCATATAAATTTGTCATCTATAATAAAGCCTAATTGGTACAGTAGTTTGATTTACGTACAGTAGTTTGATTTACCTCTCTTTCTCACTCACTCTCTTTTTGTATAAACCACAATTACATAATGTATCTTCTGACAAATTAAAACAATGAAAAGACTATTTTTCTTGGACAGTGCCCCGGAGAAAGCTGCCATTACTTGTAGCAAGAGTTGCTCTTAAGTTTACTCATTTTTTGGTTTCTCCTCAGGTATGTATCAGACTGGAAGAGTTTTTTTTTCTTCTTCTTTTTTCGTTTGGCTAATAACTAGTAATAGCCATGATTTAGTAATGGGATTAATAGAAAAATGCCAATTGCTTATTTGATTTGGGTGGTGAGCTACCTTAGCTAAAAAAATTAGAACGATCGATCACGCCTGCATTTATCTGATTTTTTCTAGGTATAACTTGATCATAGAACTTGCACGTAGCTGATTTCAGTAAATTGATGGGTCATAATTATGTTACCTACACGTTTGCTTCAACTAGATTTAGTGCACGTGTGTTGCACAGGAATTCATAGTGTCAAAATTTACATTATCGAAAAATAGTTTCCATAAAGTTTAGATGAATAGTTGTAATGAATAACTACAGCTCACCAATCTATATTTGGAGTAGGTAAGACTACATAACATTGTGCTATGTCTAATTTTCTTGATGTTTGGCATTTCCCTTATGTTGATCCAAATTCTTAATAATGCCAACACATCCCCTATTTTTATATCTGCCACCATCATAACATTTCCATCATCAAACTTGACGAAAACAATAATCTAATTCAATTCCAAGTCTAGCTTTATGGTATCATTGGCTGTGATGAGAGAATCAGATAGCAGATTGTTCTTCCATCATAAATGTTCAGGTATGGGATCCCCCTTTGACCAAACTGCACAGAGCGTACCTTACACAGCTTAAACTTAAATTCTTTATCCCTGACTGAGTTAAGACGGGAGTGGTTGTTTGAGTATTCATTAGTGTTTGGAATTGAAATGAAATCTATGAAAACAATAAGATATCTCTTGTCTATCCAAACTTTTCCATCAACCAGAACTTGTCGTTGCATCAAAATTGAGATCATTTCTCGAGATGTAAGAGCATACTTTAACTTTTACCCATATGTAGAAATTGCAACTTACTATAGTCTCCAAATGATTGTAAGGATAGAAACTCATGTTCATTCTTAAGTGTTAGCATCTAATAAGTTTTGATGATCTCATCTGCACAATAACCAAAAAGGAAAGACATCTGTGAATATAAAGATTCTAGCCTTAAAAGGAACAAAATGAATCATGTAATCAAAAGGCAAACAAATTGCTGCAACACCAGCCAAAGGAAAGAGATTCAATACCAATAAAGAAGGTAGCACTGGAATATCACAATAAGAAAGCAAATAAATCAAGAGATGATCACAGTACCAAAGAAGGAAAGCATCTAATCAAGAGAAGACTGAAAGGATGAGGAAGGAAAGAACATCCAATCTGAATAGATACATCCCCAATAAAGGAATCCCCTTTACATCCTTGATTGGAAGAACTCCCTTGGGTCACATCAATTATCAACGACTAGGTTTTGTTAGAAGCCTCCTATATTAGCCCTCCTCTAGACATAGTAGTTTTCTTGTACTTTTGAGAAAGTAATCTGGGCATAAAACTCTACTATTCTACTCTATAAAGCATTGTACTCTTGTGTTAAGAATTGTAAAGAAAGAGAGAAAAAGAGTGAGGTTTTCTAGACTAAGCTTTCTTCAGAGGAGTGGAAATATTATGATCTACGCATCATATAGAAAGAAAAAGATAAGCTATAAACTCTCCTTTTATTTGATCTTTAAAGGAACTATACTGACCAAAGGGAACTTGACTTGGTGATCCAAACTAGTATACATCGCTATGTCACTTACTTTCTGCTTTACTGTTCTGTTATTGCCTCAGTCGACTACACATCAAACTCAGTCAACTATTCTTTAAAATTACAATCCACACCCTGCTCTTGAGTATCAATTTGTATCGAAGCAAGGTCTAACTTAAAAGTCTAACAACTTGTGAGAAAAGATCATAAATGGCAAACTATCAAATTCCTAGTGCTATCCTCTAAGATGGTCACTTGTCAAACCATCCTCCGTACTTCAACTTCCAGCATTGCTCTCACTGGAAGTAGAGATTCAGAATCTTCATCCAATCTACTAACTATCAAGCTTGGCTAGTAAGCAAAAAGGGTCCAAAAGCTATCCCAGGGGCTCCTGAAAAACCTATGGATCTAGAATTGTTTGAGATTACCAAAGACCATAAAGAGGTCTTACAAACAAATGTTAGAGCCATAAGTCTCCTCTACTATGCATTACGTAGATCTGAATATGACAAAATTTCAATATGTGAAGATATAAAGGAAATGTGGGATAAGCTTGAGGTTACCTATGAAGGAACAAGCATAGAAAAATAGGCTCAAATAAATGGTCTGGTTAATGATATGAACTATTCAAAATATTTGATGATGAATACATAGAGACTATGTTCTCCAAATTTAGTAAGATCATAAGTGAGCTTTAGTCATTAGGAATGGTTTATCGAAATTCACTATAAGCCAGCAAACTGATTACAAACCTTCGTAAGGCATGGGAAACTTAGGCAGCTATTATGGAAGACAGTGATCAACAAAGCATCGCATATGATGACACAAATAATGAAGGTATGGCACTGATCACTCGTGGAGTTAGGTAGACACTTAGCTAATGACGACAAAGGCCGCAGTAGGAGTCAAGACAAAAATGAGCAAAATGATGATAGATGCCACTACTATGAAAGGCATTGGCACATTCGTCAAAACTGTCCAAAACTAAGAAGGGAAAACTTGTGTAGAGGCAACAACCCAAAATCTCTAGGCGCATAGAGCAATGAAGAAGGTTCTGAAGAATATCCTACTAAAACATCAAATATTTGATTCATGGCAATAGGAGAAACTAGTGAGGTAATAATTCTTAAATGCCTTAATTGTTATGATCTTCAGAACACAATTGATATGATTACTAATGAACTTTAAAAACCATTGATGAAAAAATAATAAAATTTCAAATGAAAGGAAAAACTACAAAATTCTTCTGGAAGGAAGTCAAGCTGAAGTCGACTTACTTCAACAGGAGCTTGATGAAATTAAGATGTGAAGCAACATCATCCTAAAACCATCAAGCCAACTACCCTTTCATCCTAACACTCATTTTCATAAAAATCAACACAAAACCAGTGATTATGAAAATAAAGATGCTTATAAACCCACCTATTTTAATTGTGGTAAAATCGGTCATAAAGCCTTCAGATGAAAAACTCTCAAAATAGGAATATGGATTTGAAGACCAAAAGTCTCAACTACTAACAATCAAGGATCCAATACAACTTAGGGACCTAAAACAAATTAATTTCTTCCTGATGCAGGCACCTTCAAAGCAGTCTTACAAAAAAGGAATATGGGTGGTCATAGACAATAGATGCTCAAGACATATGACGGGGAACAAAGAAAGATTCAAAAGTGTTAAGAAAATTGATGGAGGATATGTCAGATTTGGTAACAATGCAAAAGATGAAGTCACAGATGTCAGTAACGTCACAATCAGTCCGTCATGTGATCTCATCAAAGTCTACCTAGTATAAGGACTAAATCATAATCTGCTAAGTATTAGTCAGCTCTGTGAGGCCAACTTTGACATAAACTTCAATGCTACAAAATACACCATCAAAAATTTATCCAAGAACATCACCATCGTAGGGGATCGAGTGGAAAACTTCTATGTGCTAAATAATGTAGATCTCCCAACTCTCATAAGCTTGACAGCAGTCACAAATGACCCATGGATTTGGCATAGGAAACTTGGTTATGCCAGCATGCACACAATTGAAAAATTATCAATACTTGACTTAGTCATAAGACTTCCCAAGCTGAAATTTGAAAAGGATCATCCCTGTGATCCATAACAATTTGGAAAACAGATAAGATCCTCTTTCCAAGCAACAAACAATGTCAAAACTTTGAAATCACTACAAGTCCTGCACATGGATCTATTCGTACCAACAAAAAACGGCAAGCATCAGTGGCAAACGTTATGCTTTTGTTATGGTTGATGACTATTCTCATTTTACTTTGGTTATTTTATTATCTCATAAGCATGAATCCTTCACAAGTTTTGAAATTTTCTATAAATAGATTCAAAGAGAAATTGGGTACTTCATTACTAGCTTCAACAGTGACAATGAAGAAAAATTCCAAAACAAACTCTTTGAAGAATTCTGCAATAACAATGACATCTCTCAAAACTTCTCCTCACCTAGATCAGCACAACAAAATGGAATGGTTGAACAAAAGAATCATTCTCTCCAAGATACTGCTCGAACCATGCTATTAGATCAAGGTCTACTAGACCACTTCTGGGCAGAAGTAGTCTGTACAGCTTGCCACGTGCTTAATAGGTGCATGATTAGACATATCTTAAAAAGGACTCCTTACGAACTACGGGAAGTAAAGAAACCCAACATCAACTAGTTTCACCACTTTGGATGCAAATGATATGTCCATAACAACAGTAAGAACAATATTGGTAAGTTTGATCCACGAAGCAATGAAGGTATATTTTTTGGTCTACCCTCCCTCTAGTCGTGCTTTTCATGTCTTTAGTAACCATACTCTCAGTGTTGAAGAATCTATGCATATTATTTTTTATGACACTAACACGATTGCATTCAGATCCCTAAGGATGATCCTCTAGTTAAATCTATTCCAAACCCTTTATCTTCTAATACTGACCAGAAAGAGGAGTCAACTCCCAGTCTTAAGAAGTACTGCGCTTTCGAAAAAGATTGTGGTGCCAAGTGAATGGAGACATAGCGAAATATACACAAATAGTTTCATAATTGGAAACTGTTCTGACAGAATGCAAACTAGGGCATCCTTACGGAAACAAGCCTCAGTCTATCTTCTCTCTCAGCTAGAACCATATAAAGTTGATGATGCATTTAGGGATGACTATTTGATTAAGGCGAAGAAAGAAGAGCTTGAACAATTTGATCAAAATCAAGTGTGGACTCTCATTGAAAAACCAGTTGACTGCTCAGTCGTTAGAAGCAAATGGGTCTTTTAAAATAAGATGGATGAAAACAAAAACGTTGTCAGAAACAAGGCCAGGTGACAAAGACTATAGTAAAAGTACTAGCGGATCATGCCAACTACTGGATGATTCACTCATATCCTGGCAAAGCAAAAAAAAGACCTCGGTTGCTCTATCAACAACTAAATCAGAATATATGGCTGTAGGAAGCTGTAAAACTCAATTACTCTAGATCATGCATCAACCTAGAGATTTTAAGTTGACATTAATATAGGTTCCTATTTTTTGTGACAATACAAGTATAATTAATTTATCAAAATATACAACGCATCACTCTAGAGCTAAGCACATTAACACTAAACATTATTTTATTCGCTATCATGTTGAAAAAGGTGATTTTGTTCTAGATTTTGTCAACTTAGAAAATCAACTTGCAGATATTTTTACAAAATCATTGCATGAAGAAAGATTTTCACATTTGCAGGAAAAATTAAATATTATTTTCTTTCCTTTTTAAATATTTTTTCCCTTTAAATTGCCTTTTTATTTTTTCCAAAATCTTACCAAAAATTAGTGCATTTATGACTATGTGATTGGCGTGCTCTTTCCTTCCTTGATCTTTCATGTCCTTGCCACTTATTCCTAATTATTACTCCCTCACTGCGCCCCTATGTTAGCCCAACCCTTTTACTTCCCCTACTGTCATCATCACCTGTCCATTCGTGTGTCTTTCCCTCTCTTATACCCCTCTCTCTCCTTCCACCTTATCATCTTCTACTATTATCATCCCCTTCCATCTGTTATTCCCCGATATCCCTCTTTCTTTTCCTCAAAATGACTCGCAGCAAAAACCATCCCCTTCCCAAGAGTCCATAGAATAGTCCTTTATGGAAGTGGACTTCATCTTCTCTGATTCTTCAGAGTCCGAGTCGTCCATTCGTGTCTCCTTTCGTAAAACATCTCCCCTTAATAAGAAAAACCCTATAAAACCCCATTCTTGTCATCTTGATCCTCTAGGCGAACACGAAGTCCATAAGTTCTAGGACGCTATATCAAAGGCTAGGGTCAAATCGTTCAAAAAGAGGCTAGTGGTCTATAGCTGAGTGGTCAATCTTGAACAACTCGAGGACTCTTATTACAAAGTTAGTTCCTTTTTGTGGGCTCAGAAACTCTCTCTACTCTTGAGACTCTATGATGTGGAATACTATGAGGAGGCCATACAAATGTTTTATGCAAATCTTGTTAGTCCGACAAAAGTGATGATCTGGAAACCCTTATTCTGGGGGTGCACATGTTCATCAATAGTCTACTTTTCAAGGATATTTTTGGTTGCGAAATTCTTGGTGGTATTCCCTATATGAACGAGAGTTAGCTTGATGCCTTTAAGGTTTCATTGGAAGAAGCAGGGCTTTCATCTTTGAAGAACCCCCTGAGTCCTCTAACTTTGGGCCTCTCTCTCTGTTTTGAGCATCGCATCTTGGCTCACATTGTTTCTACTACTCTGGTTCTATAGAAAGTATTGCTCAGCAACATCTCAAACTGAGATGTCTTTGTACTATTCTGTCTTCTCAAAAAGTATAGTGTCACGACCCAAGCCTGGGGCCTAGACATGATACGACAAATGGGGAAACCCGAAGGGACCCCAAACAAGTCTTTTTACATATCATTACACATCCTTCGTCACAAAAGCTTGAAAAAAACAACAAGAGTATGAAACAAGGATATGGGGCTAACGGAAACTTTTTCATATCATAAATCATCAAAGAATCAAGCTTGATCATAATAACATTACTTATCTCGATAACTCATCTCAAAAGGTCTCATAGAGACCCTCATTAGCTCTACTAATCTCGTGGAGACTCTTATCAATTCATTAAATTAACTCAAATAGGGCCTTTTGGACTAACATCTCAAGCATCTCCTCAACTCAATTCTCATTTAATAACTCAAGGACTTAGAATAATCATTAGGAAGAAGTTAATTAGATAAAACACTAGAATTTAATTATGAATATTCATGGGACCATCAAGCTCGACTAAATCCTCATCATAATCAACATACTCAAGTCAAGGCTCAAAACTCAATCACTAGGCTCATTCATGAAATCTTTATAAAATAACATATAGGGTTTTTGCAGTTTCTCAGGAAAAAACATTAAATCAACAAAACAAGTTTATGATGATCATTAACACATGAAAATACATGTAATATATATATATATATGCATAAAATTTACAAGAAAATATTCAAGAACATGTACGTAGATACAATATACTCTTAACTCCTCTATTATCATCAATGGGGGTACATGGAAGAACATTCTCATGTTTTAGGTTAGCCTTGTATATCAGGATGAAGGTTAGACAATCAATTTGGCACAAACTGAACTTGAATTCCTCGAGTTCTTGCTCTTTTCTCTTTTCCTTACCCCTAGGCCTTCTATTAGAAGTTTTGAAATGCATAAGAATGGGTTAAAAACCCTTTTTATACTCAAAATGAGCTATGTTTATCATATTTCAAGTTTTGGAGGGGTTGGGAATGGTCTGGAATGGCCCTCACAAAAAACTAAAAAATTGTTCGGCTTGATGACATGGGGTCTGCAATGCGGATCTTGCGCATTTTCAATGTTTTTCATTGAAAATTCTCCGAACAAGTTTTCTAATCCCATGGAAAACATTTGGACAAAATCTAAGTGAAGGTTCTCGGTAGGTGCAGTTCACACACCTGTCGTGCACTTATTCTGGAAATCATTTCGCATCGAAATATTATCCCTTGATCCGGTTGCTATAAAAATAAACTAAGACCACCTTCCTACTTAATTTTTCATGCTTATCTCATCTCTAGCATCGGATTTGCCATCAAATCATGGGGAGATGCATTATGCACACATCTCTTCTCCAGGAGTATTTTGGTGATTTTAACATCTATTACATTATCTCCCTCTTGGAATCATTCGTCATTCAATCATTAGTAAGGGTATACATCTAGGCATGAATATTATGATGTTCATGCTTCAATAAGAAAGCGATTACTATTAGCAATTAACCTAACCAACGATTAGGGTCGAATCCACAAGGAATAAAGGGATTGACTACAAGACTTCACTATCAATCATTTCAAGGATTTATCACTAAAATCTCTAAATGGGGAGGTTTTGTGATTCAAAAAACAAAAGTAAAATATATACTACACTACTATGCAAGTAAACACTCAATTATAGGGACAACATGGGAATTGTGTTCGCCATGGCTCATTGACTCGATTACCCTAAACAATATAACTATAATTGGAACTTCAGATGCAGGATGATAACTTAGATTCTTCCAACCCTCTTGTGAAGGTGAAGGTCAAATTTTACTATGGCACGTTGTGGGCAACTATAGTATGCTAACTAACCATTACCCATTATCCCAATCAACCTCCCTTTGGTCAAGTTTGGTTGATTAGACGAGAACACATCAATCGGATCCTGTCATTTACTTCCCTTTTCCTATTCTTTACTACCTTTGTGAGGATCATGATAGTAGGCAGGCTTTGGTGTTGTCTACTATCAAACAACAATCAAAATTAAGGCAAACAAACAATCCATGCAAAAACCCAATAATAGAAATGAAATAAATCTAGGCCATCTCAAATCAACTACCCATGGTTCCCACAACCCCAATTAATGGGTGCTTAGCTACTCATGGGTAAAGCAAAACCAACAAAATGCAAAGACAAGACATAGTTGAGAGTTTTACCCAAAGCAATGAAGAAGAATAGCACCAAAAGTTACAAACCACAAGCTTGATATATTGAGAATGAATACAATATGGAAGTTCCACTCCCAAAAAGTGGGTTTTCCAAGAGAAAATGAAAATCTATCCTAAAGCCCTAAGATATTCTAGAGAATATTCAAAGGTATTGTTCAATGGTCAAAATGTGGAATCGCCTAAAATAAAACCCTAATTAAAGTATTTATAGTAGTTACACATTTAGCCCTACAAATTACATAAAAATTACGGCTAGCAGCTGGTACGTCTCATAGGTATGACTCGTAGTCATAATAAGGGTCTCATATCTGGTGTCTAGCATTTTTGACTCAACAGGTACGACCTACTAGTATGAGTCATTGCATTATCTTTGACTCATATGCTCCTCTCGTAGACTAGGCCTCTAGTTTTTGGTCTAAACTTTTGTCTCTCTATTTCCTGCTACCATTCCACCTATATGAGTCATATTGTGACCTTTGACTCATAGAGTGGCCTCGTAAGGCAGACCTCCACTTAGCAAATTTCTGATCTTTCCTCTCTGTTTTGTGCTACGAGATCACCTAACATCTAATTGCTTGGGCTACGACTCGTATACTCCTCTCGTAGTCTAGGCCTCTTGGTTTTTGTCCAAAGTTTTGGCTCTCTCTTTCCTACTACCATTCAACCTATACGAGTTATTTTGTGACCTAATACTTATAGGGTAGCCTCATAAGGCTGACTTCCACTTAGAAGATTTTTGATCTTTTCTCTTTGTTTCTGGCTACGAAATCACCCTACGACTCATTGCTTAGACTATGACTAATAGGTAAGCTCGTATGTTCTGCAGTTCAGCAAAATCTGTAATTTTTCTAAGTCATGCTAACTTACCTTTTCTGTAATAACAACATAAAAACACATAAAAACCATAAGAAGTTGCATTAAGAACTCACAAAATTCCTTGTTTTAGGCATTAAATATGTTTTATTTTGACAGCACATCAATAACCTCAACTTAGAACTATTGCTTGTCCTCAAGCGATGACTCAATCTAAGTAGATAGTGAAAAATACAAAGCAATTATACTAATGGCATATACATTATGTACTCTAATTTAGGTAGCCAACTTTCTCTTTTAGAAAAAGATTGCAAAGCTACTAAGTAAAACAAAACACAAAGATGCATTTGGCAACCAAACTATGATAAGCTAAGGAGCATAAACCGTCCAGAATCACTGGTA